>PVJA010012428.1:0-51972 GCA_004027025.1 Myocastor coypus | reverse complement strand
AAAAAAAAAATGCTTAATTACAATGCATGAAACGCAGAGCTAGATTAGTGAGATGAGCTTCAGGAGGCTTAGATTCAATAGCCTCCAACATCACAAGCTTCACTGGTGGCCCACTACAATTGCAGAACATTTGACTGTGTATGTATCTGCTTCCTCTTAGTCCAAAGAGAAATATATTCTTTTCCTTTATTAAAATTTTTTTTAATTTTTTTTCTAAGCAACATCAATAGGGAGGTGGGTCATCCCCACACACTGTACTCTGTAGAACGATTGGAAGAACGATTGGAAGAACGATTGGATTGACATATACAATATGTCAACTTTCAAAGAAAAGAAAGGGAAAAAGAAAAAGGGGGAGAAAAAGTAATGTTGATTTAGAAGGGTAAATGTTTAATTGTTTGATCAATCTTATATACCTATATATATATTAATCTAAACTGATCTGATGATGAAAATATGTAATATAACCATTGTTAAATTGAAACAATAAAAAAATTAAAAAAAAGAAATTAAGATGGAAAGGAGAAACAATTGAAAGTAAGGACATGAGTAAATGAGACCAATAACAGCTTCTCCCCCTAAACCACTTACTAACAGTGGGTAGGATATTTTCATCCAGTAATATGCTTTTCAAAACTCAAGTGGCTTCTTTGCCATGAATTTTATTTTAGAAATTGTAGAGGAATGTTTGAAGTTTCAAATACTTAGAAAATCTAACTTAACTTCTTCTTAGATATAATGTCAAAGTTATTTTTTGGCATATATTCTTTTGCAGTTTTGTGTGCTCTGAGATGATGGTTGATTATGAACAACCAGGCTTAGTTAGATATATTGTGGTTCCAAAGTTGCTGTTCTTTTTTCGTATTTGTTTCTTTTTCATTCTCTCTCTAGATCTTTTCATTTTCTCTTCCAAGTTTACTTCATTGCCACATCCGTTGCTCTTACTGGCTCTCTCCTTTCAAGCTGCCCTTCCCACTTCTTCCTTCATTTATACATTTTTTGTATTTTGACTTATGTGGGTTTTTTTCTCTTTTCCTCAATAAACTATAAATTTTCAAGAATTAATATGTTAAATCAGTCACCTGTTTCCTCAATGTTTGGTAAATATTTGTATAAGGCAGGAAACACCCATCTGAGTTGTTTAAAATATTGAACATTGAAATGAATGTTTACTTTGCTTTTATAACCATAAAAAGACGTGTGTTTGATACAGTCCTTTTGTGAAAAGGGCAAAGTTGTTTAGTTTTCCTTTGTTTTGACAAACTAATCTAACCACACTCTGTTCTATTAGATACACAAAATCTAGGATTAAGAATGTCCGTTTGAAAGACAGAGGCTCACTTGACTATCAGAGGAATAGACGTTCTTTCATACACAACACGCCGACCTGTATCAGTTGTTTTCTCTTGCACTGTCTTAATTTTTGAACTTTATTTTCATTCTTTCAAAGGCTAAGGTAGCTTAATTGTTTACTTAGGCCTGATGTATTTCTGCTGAGAGGTTTCCTAGGGCAGTCACAAAAGATCAAGCGTACATCTCTGGAAATCTCAGCTGGACACATTCACTTGATAAATCTTCTTGGTAATAAACAGGCAATTCTAATGAAACACACAGGGAAGCAAATTCAAAAAGTGATCTTTCCAGGAAGAAGCTAAAACCCCCTTAGAAAAGTCATCACCTAGAATTCAAAGATACTTCCACATGCAAATAGCCCACTTGAGACCAGAGAGGACCTGTGGTTCTGCCTTGATTATGTCTTCAAGCTTGAAGTTAAAGTAAATGAGAGAACAGAAAGCATGCCTTTTGATGAGCTCCCCTCTGGATAATAGAAACAGGAGGAGGAATTCGGGGTGCACCTATTGGTAATGCCTTCCTGGCCGTCAGTAATTACGAGCCACTCACTGTCATTTAGTGGTGTGTAAAAGGCTCACCTGGTTTTGTGTGTTGCCTGTTTCCTCATAATTGTGAAGTATAAAGTGGAAGTCTTAAAAGAGAAATTACTTTTTTTTTGTTTTGTTTTTTGCCTCTGTTGAAAAGAGAGAAGGCAATAACTAGAAAGGAATGACAACCTACTCCTTTGTCTCTGGAGGGAAACAGCATCAGACAAAGGTGGGTGGTGAGCACCACCAAGAGGACGGAGAGGCTGGGAGTGGAGAACAGGAACTTTGGTTTCTTGCACAGACTTCATGCTCATGATAGGTAACTGCAGAGATCTCTAGATAACCTGACCACAGCAAAGAAGAAGAGAGGCACCGGATGACGTCTCACGTGTGGTTTGTATTACTTAATATTCAGGGTCATTCAACAGTAGCTTTACCTGTCTTTGGGTAACTCTGCCATATTTCTATCTGATATTTTATCTGATTATCACTTAACTATCTCCTCAAGCTTCTTCCCCCTGATTTTCCTATTCACACATCACAACCTACTAAAGCATATAATCAGCGGCGTTTGACATAATTTAACTTTCGTCTACCCTATTACCACTTTCCCTTCACTTGCCATGCTTCACAGAAGGCCAGGCGCTTCTTTCCTTAGCCAAGGCTGCTCTTCCATATTGACATTTAGCCACATCCCGTTTCTGCTCAAGAGCTACTTAGCTCCATCAGTACCTCCTCAGGTTCATTCAGTTTGGCCTCAAAATTTGGCTCTAAAGAATTCTGTTTTCCTTTGCTTTGAGTTTCCTTGGATGAAATGCCTTTTATTAACCATACAGAACTCGACCACCCTTCGCATCACCAAAATTTCTCTTCTACTGAAAACACCCACATAGGTCCATTTGTTTTCATAAGGCTCTAGTGAAATATTTAAAGCACAGTTCTACAGTGACTCAATATTCTCATACCCAGTCAAAACATGTATTCCACTTAGGGGACCTATTGTGTATTTTTTATAGAGCACAACTTTCAAGAAGCTCTAATTGTCTGGTATTGTGTCACACTGTTTATTCTGTGCATATTTCACTTGTGGATACGAATCTACCTGCCACTGGTGTGCAGGTTACCCACAGTTCACAGTTCGTTCTCATGTTGATCATTTTCCATCTCTGTTGATGCTTCTTTTTCCAAGTTCTATGAATGAATCAAGGAAAGCTTGGCTGGCTCCTGAATTCACACTTTCAATCCACACTTTCCCCCTCCGACTTTTGTTTTCTAATACTGAACCTATGTGATAATTCCCTGGGAGAAGCACTTCACACTTGAACCTTAAAGGAGGACAGTTCTGTTCTGGCTCAAGGTTTGTGTGGACTCAGTCCGTGGTTAGCTGGCTCCAAAGCAGGCAGGGCCCAGTAGAAAGGCACAGTGATAGAAACCTGCTCAGCTTATGGAGACCAGGAAGAACTGGAGGGAAGTGAAAAGACACAGCAAGCAATGGGAAAATAGCTCCATGGTGTGAGGATCACCTGGCAAGTGCAAGGATAAGGGTTCGATGACCTGAGCCACTACCATGCTGGCCATTGAAACTGGGTGTGGTACTGCATGCTTATAGTCCCAGCACTGGGGAAGTTGAAACAATAGAATCACTACAAGTCTGAGAACCTTTACCAAATCATACACACCTACGGGTGTTTATGAGAGTCCCAGGATCTAGTCATCAACTTGAACCTCCAACTCTGCATAAAGGAGGCTTGGGGAAACATAGACACACCAGCTTTCCCTGGATTTTCTTATCTATTCCCACTTGGCAACACCATGTTGATGTTAAGGGAAATAGCTTGGTGTTGCGCTTAAGTGCATTATCTTTTCCGTTGTCTGACTAATTCATACCCAATGGAGACTCAAGTAGAGGTATGTTTAGCAATGATCCCTCTGGGTAAGCCTTCTGCTAACCTCAATCCCTAAGGTTAAGCTGAGGGGTTCCTCTTTCCTGCTCGTGTGTGCGCAGTGTTTTATTTTACTGCTCTAGACAGTAAGAGAGCTGACAGAGAAGGGTGCAATTAAGCAGTGAGCGTCATGTCTTGCATGATCTCATGTTATCTGAATGTCCCACAGCTAACTCCAACTCCTGTAAGGATTCCTAACTGTTTATCAAAATAACACAAAAATTATCTGTGACTCCTATGTCTGTCATTCATCCTAAAATGGAAGTTACTGTTAAGCGACATTGCATTCTTCAGACAGATTACCTTGGCCAGTACTTGCATGAGGACGTCCCTGTTAAGGCACAATTAACAGGATCCTGATCCTCATGATTTGAAAGGTATTTCTTGGCAATAATTACCAGTGATTATCTTTTGAGCCCATATTTTTCTCATTCATTTGTGGTGACAAAATTTGCTCATAAAATACTTTGTTTCTTGTCTTGGGTAAAATGAGTTTCACCATGTCTAGCTGTCAGAAGCTAGAGATTTCAGAAGTCTATATTTAAAATTTGTAACTTGACAGAGCAGTTAAAGCTTTGTGCGTATGTTATTTAAAACACATTCCTCTTTTTGTTTTAGCTTGGTCTTTCCTAATAGGCTGCCATTTAAATTTTATTAAGTTATCTCTTTATGCATTGACTGTATTTCACACACAGTTCAAAATTTAAAATACTAATATAATTGTTTTTATTGCTTTAAATTTGCCTTAATTTAAAAATATGTAAAATATGATGAATTATTGTTGTATATGAGGGCAAATTGACATCATTTCTAGGAGAAAGACAATGAATACAAAAATACACCGCTGTGTTTACTGTTCATACTCTGGTCCCTGATGTCATCTAGAGGTGCTAGAATATTGCTGTCACTTATTCTTTTCTTGCACAGAAAAAAGGCCTTATGTTGAGCTTAAAAACTAATTGTATTATGCAAATGACATAATGAATGTGCCTGGATCCCTGTTATATGGATAATATCTATCAAGAACACTAAGGTTTCATTGTAGAATGACATTCAGAGAGTATAATTTTTAAGGATACTTTCAGTACATGCATGATCAGCTGTGAACGGTATGTGTTGTTCACGTTTTGCAACTTTTTAAAAAGCAGTCTAATATTGGTATGCAACTTGGTAAATCTATTTTTAAACCTTCACCAACAAGGGAAGACCAGCTTTTCTGATTTGAATGTGTAGGAAACACATATAGTATGATATATTTTACTTTTTAAGATTCCTCTGGATGCTAATATATTTCCATGAACTAGTCTAATGAGGGACTTTTCAATTATAGAAACTAGGCCAACTTTATTAGAGTTATAGATTTATAATGCCATGTTAAATTTTAAAGCTAGATGCTTATAGTAAAATCTTTTGTAAGAATACATGGAGGTCGTTTAAAGTGTGTTTTCACAAATGAAGAATGATGTCATATGAATGATTGGTTCTATACATTTGGAAATAGACCCAGGTATGACAGGAGAATTCTCAGCTTCCTTAGTTTTAATAAGTCATATAAAGACATTTTCATATATTTAAAATCATTTTAATTTTTTCTCTTTTACTCAAAATAATAAAATAATAGGTCCTGAATCCACTATAGATTTGAAAATATATAATTCTCCTCAGAGAAATCTAAATCATTTCTTTTTCATTTAAACATTCCTGAGTTTGACATTCCCATACTGCGGCTTCTATTTTCTTCTCCAAACTGACTTTTGTAATTAGCTTTATACATAGTTTTCATATAGGTCAGACGTATTGCTGGGATGCAGGTAACTGTTCAGGACTGATCTAGGTCACACATGTTTCTACAAAGTTATTTCTATGAAATCTGTTTGTTTTTTGTTTTTTTAAAGTTATTCAACATTGAAGTAATCATATCTATTCATGATCTTTTAGACTTCTCCCAAAAATATGGGCAAAATATAACTATATATTCAGTGTTCAATAAAGTACTCACTAGGTATACATTTAATTAACCAAAGCTCAGTGCAGCTAAAAATTTATTTCCTAATCACACTAAACTCAGTTCTAGCGTTTAGCCTTCATAGGTCTTGTAATTAGAGTGGAACGTTCTGGACATGGAACGTTTCCATTACTATGAAAAAGAAAATGTCTCAATGAACAGGATGTATTAGTTTTGCAATTCCTGGTGACAGTATACTACAGTTATAATTTAGAGGAGGAGAACCTTGCTTAGCTTACAGGTCAAGGGCATTTATTACAGAAATACCATGGTAAAGGCAGGTAGCGAAACTGAGATGCTTAGTTCATAGCAGATGGAGAAGAGCAGCCATGGGCCATGTTCACGCTGCATGGCTGATTCAGGAGCATCCCTGAAGTGGGCCTGACCAAGAGGCCTTTCTTAATTTAATGAATTTGGCGTTTCAGGATTATTGGTAATAGAGCAGTTAAAATTTTCTAATGGGTGTATAATATAAATGGGATGTTAGATATAAAAATCTGTCTGAGTTTCCTGTAAAACTCTTAAATAGTAAGACTTTCACAAAATTCTAGGTCTTTAGATAGTAAAATAATTTTAAAAAATCATTTTCAATTTATTTATTTGATACAGGGAATTATGATACACAGTTTGGACTTATAGTGGTCCTCCTGTCTCAGCTTCCCTAGTGCTGGGATTACAGGCATGTGCTACCACAGCGTGTGTCAGGGGCTGGCTTGACACCTCGGGCTGGCATGCACAATGCAGTACTCGGCACCAAATCTGGTTCCTTGCACTTTCCAGGGAGGCACTTAGATGGTTGAGCTAGTCATGTACTTTATTTGAGTTTCCAGTCCCAGAAGCATGTGTTATACAAAAATTCTCAATTTCTTATTTTATAATTGTCATTTATTGATCCTGAGATATGAGTGAAAGGTTGCAGCCAAGTATATTTATTAAAAAAGATAACTTTTAGGAGTTCCAGGATATATATATATATATATATATATATATATATATATATATATATGATTCAGCATTTGCAATGGTCATAAACATAGAACTTAAATAAAAGAGGGGAAAGAGCCAGTCCTGTACATACTCTGAGGAATGAACAGACCAAAAGTGAGATATGAGAGGAACAGAAGGAGGCTAAAGAGAGAAAAAGATCTTAAAGAACTAGCAAGAGTTGTCTGATAAAATTTAAAAAAAATAGTGAGGCAGGCAAGCTCTAGAGAGAAAGCTAAAGGGCTCTTGATTTTATAGCACATGCTATGCAAAGCTACATATAGAGAATTCTCTGTACTCATCTAGGTAGCTTTAATAATTAACAATGGCCTTCAATATATTTCTAGTGTAGTAGCACCTATAGGCTTAGTAATAAGAGGTAGTAGAGTATGAAGTACAGTGAGTTGAACTCATGTGTCAGTGTTATTAAGACAATTCTGAAAAACCTAGTAACTATCCAGTAGGCAAAGGACAGTGTTAAGATAGATTACATGCATGTCATAAATAGCTACCACTGGAATTGTCGTACAGTTTCCTTGTGAATCATATTGGTAGAAGTTCCTAAAAGATATTAGTATATGTAAGACAGGTAAGCGAGTAAGGCATCACAGATCTAATAATTGATCAAGAAGTTCTAGTAGGAAGAACAACTTTTATTCTACTAATTGAAAGCAGCATTGTAGAGACAAGAACTTTATGATAACTACATTTATTTACTTATTTACTGGTTGGGTAGGAATTATATATAGTTCATCTCCTGTATCATCTCTTTCCTAAATTTTTAATTCACTAAACTAGTCATGTCAGACACTGAGAGATAAAAATGCATGTACCAGCCTACATGAACTCCCTCATCAGGGTTTGAGTCCAGCCCTAATTTTCTTCGCCTTTGTTGGAGTACATGTTTGTTTTCTCACTGACAGCAAATTCTAAGAACAAGTGATTCGTTGAAACATTAGTGACACTGAGACCTGGCTGGTACGATATGAAATAAATGGGGAGGAAGACTTTGTGCGACAAGCGGGGCCTGGGGCAGGAGAGAGAGGGGTGTGCTCTGTATTTGTACGAACTGTTCACAACTCATGCATTTGTTACATTCCACAAGGATGTACTAATAAAAGGGATTAAGAAATTGCACCAGGAAAGATGAAGTCAGGGAACACAGGATCTGGGAAGTAGGACGTCGCACCATTATTTTTTTCTGGAAATGGTGTTCACTTTCATTACTGTCAAATGAAAGAACAAGCCGTGTGATTGTCACTGATACAGTAAGCATTAATTTGGGGGAAATTTTTCTGATCATTGCTGCTTGCTGTCTCTTTACTGACTAGTACTGGTATGTCTTTTACTTTTTTTTTTTCCTTTGCTCCATTTCCTTAACTTTTGAAATTATATATTTAAGGAAAACAGGTAGAGTATTTTAATTTTCTTTCTCAACATATTTCCTAAAAATTCTAAGATACGTACATCATACTTGAATAATGCTTGGATTTGTATTGAACACATGAGAAATTGCCTATCTAGACTCCCGCTTTTCAAATCTTGAGGCCTCTTTGTATGAGTGATTTTGATTAGTGTGTGCAGCCTGGTTACATGGAGAGCTTCCAAAAACCATTGTCAGTCCAAGGGTTTTCCCTGCAGATCAATTAAGAAATCCCTGCACCAGGTACAGATTTCATCGTTCTAATTTTCTCAAGGACAGAATGTTGTGGGGCCCCACTTAATGGAAGTTGACTAGAACACTGAAAACAACGTGCTTGTTACAGAGCTAGTATGTACACAAGGATAACCACATTTGCCTTGTGTCATCCAACTCTAATTGATACCTAGAGAAATAGACAAACTGTTAAAAGAACCTTAGTATTTCATATATGAATGTTTTGTTTATATTTTGCAGCTGTATTGATCCCTTAATATGTGATACCCTGGAACCAGGTATCAAAATACAGTGTGACCTGATTTTAGTGGGAACAATAAGAGTTGATATAGCAATTTAATTTAGGAATTAGGAAGTGCATCTAAATGAAATCCAGTTATGCTCTCTAAGTTTGTATAAGTTGATAGATAGCATACTTATTCAAGGCTTAGTTCAAATAAGACGGTTTTGTAAGCATATATCTTTATTCAAGGTCCTTCCTTACTAAATCAGGGAATGACATTAAAGGAAGTAGAAAAAAACACCCAAGTATTGTAACAATATACAGTATTGACTTATCATGTCAGATTAATACCATAAACACAATTAATATTTTATTTAATTAGTTGAAAATGAGCTATTAAAATTTGTGTCCACTTTGTACTGGTTCTCTTCTTCTTTTTTACTGCATGAGGGGTTAAATTCAGGGCGTTCTACGCTTTAACTCCAACCATCTTTTCAGTTCTGTTTTGAGACACGGTGTCTAGTTGCCCAGATAGGAGTTGAATTTGCAGTTCCTTCCTTTATCCTCTTGCCTTACCCTTTCGAGTACCTGGGGTTACAGGCATACAACTTAAGAAAAGCTTAGTCTTTTACTTTGTCATAAAAAGTAAATCTTTGAATATGATTTATTATAGGTATAATGGATATGTATTTAATTGCATGTGTGATTCAAACTATATTCAAATTAGCCCAGGAGATAGCTCAGATGTCTAAGTGCCTGCCTGGCAAACACAAGGAACTGGGTTCAAACCCTGGTACCACATGTCATGCTGGCTTCTCTCCAGGTGCACTTGCCGGCCAAGAAGGCCAGGCATGTTGAGACATACTGTAACCCCAGGGCTGGTGAGGCTGAGACAGGAGGATCACTGAGTCTGAGGTCATAATGATACCCTGTACCAAGTACCTAAAATTTTAAACAATTAAAAATACATTCAAGCCGGGCGTGGTGGCTCATACCTGTAATCCCAGCACTCGGGAGGCTGAGGCAGGAGGATTGGTGTGAGTTCAAGACCAGCCTGGGGTACAAAAGTGAGCTCAAGGCCAGCCTCAGCTGCACAACGAGGCCCTGTCTCAAAAAGACAAAAATAAATAAATAAATAAATAAATAAATCATGTTTTAATTTTTTTTTTCTTCTTTCAGACCTTTTGTTTGTTTGTTTATTTATTTTTTTATGGCCGGCTCAGCCTGCCCTGAGGGGCAGGGCTGGCGCAGCATGTGGTGCCGGGGATCGAACCGCGGTCCCTGCAGCTGCCCAAGCTTTCCTAAGCAGGCGCTTTAGACCACTGAGCCATCCTGCGCCATCCTGCCAAGCCCCTCAAATTTTGTTTTTGATGAATACCGAAATCATGTATTCAATATGTATTCAGTTTGAAAACTATTATCATGACTTTTTAATAACTTCTAATATTTACATATTTAACCTGTTATTTGTAGAGGTTTCCCGTCAATATAATTTAGTCATGAGTTTATGAGTAAATATGACTCTCACTGTAACTGGTTGTTGGGTTTTGTAACATAAATAAAGCTGTTTCTCCCATAAGTACTAATAGCTATGAGTACAAAAATTGAGGGAAACCATCATATGATGACAAGATCGTGTTTTCAGTCCACTCATGGCTTTATTTTAATTAACCCACTTAGGAAACGCAACAACGTGTGTTGCCGGTAAGCATATGATGATCGGCGCAAACGTGCAATGAGATGGATTTTCGTGTCTATTCATCGCTCTGTTAAAAATCATTAACTAGTTACATCCTACTATGTAGCTGCTAGGCCAGAGAGCAACAGAATATTCAAAGAAAACTAAAAAAGACATTCAATAATTTAAAGAGAATGCACTCAAAGCATAAAATTAAGTGCGGCCTGGCTTCCTTTTCCTCTCTGTCTTTTTCCCACGTTGAGAATCTTCTAAAGTGCTGTAGAAGTGCAAATTCTTCCTCCACGGCCACCGTTGCATCTTCCCCTTCCTTCTGAGGGAGTAGTTGCCAAATGGAAGCTTGTTGGTATCTATCCTCATGGTTTTTCCAGTACTTCTATGATTGTGTCAGCTTCTTCCCCAAGTAACTCCTATTCTTACCTGGGAAAAACCATGGTGCGCATGGGCTGCGTGCATATACACATCAATCACGGAGCCTGTGAGCTCAGCAGTAGTTTCTCTGAGTTTAATTGTCCAGTGAAAGCAATTTAAAGAAGGAAGTGCAAGAACACACAAGGTGTGCTGAATATATCATAAAGCTAAAAGACAAAATGATGTGTTTGATAACTTCATCCTACAGATATTTTATTGCTTCTTTTTGTCGCATTATAGCTGTATAATGTGCCTCTCTGTAATTTTGACCGCTCTAGGATTCTTTCTTGAGTATCAACCAAGTGTAGGCAACTGGAAGAAAATTGCAATATATTTCTGCTAACCTAATATATTTAAATTAGGTGAAGTGAAGACAGAGGAAAGCTCTCTCTTCATAGCATGAAAAATTAACATGGGTTCTGTACATGTGCAAACTCCCCTTGATCGCTGTGGCTATTAAATACAGTAAGCATGTAGCAATCAGAGCCAAATTTCAAAAAGAAAAAAGAAAATCTCTGAAGAGAATTGTTTTCTCCACAATTTTTTTATACGTTTAGTATGTTTTTTAAAATAGTGTCACAAAACTAAATTCCTTAATTGCAGGAAAATTAGCAACTACAGAGCCAGTAGTCGGCAGCCAGTTTGTTAGCAGAATGTCCACAACTTCTGGTTAAGGTCAGTCTCTAAGGACCATGGAAATTTAATCAGTCTAATATTGATATAAATAGATACAGCACAATGATATTTTAAGCATGGACTTATAGAATTTTTAAGTTAACAGGACTAAGTCTTTCTTTATACAATAAATGATTATACAGTATAGCATAGGTAAACAAAGTTATTTAGTCCTAACATCAAAGCTCACGTTACAATTAAATACTTTAAATCATTTACTAGTGAAATCTAGTGTTTTCATAAATACACTTTCACCTTATCATTTAATGTAATTACTAATAGTTGATTTTTTTTTAATTTTAGGGAAGGGTCTCTAAGGTGTTCAGGGTCTCACTACTAGATCAGACTTGTAGAGATCCGCCAGTGTACAGCCTCCCATGAGATGAGATTACAGACTTGCGCCCCCATGCCCACTCTCAATGGCCAGCTCAGCGCACCCCAGGAATGGGGCTGGCACAGCAGGCCTGGAGATTGAACCCCAGCTCCTGCACCTGCCTTCAGGCTCTTTAATCCCCTGACCTATTTGGCCGGTTCAAGAAAGTTGAATTTGCTCATCGCTTTTTATGATATCCAACAAATACTATGAACTCTGAGTAATACTGTTTCTGTATTATGAACTCAATCTAAGAATTTATTTTACTTAGGTTGAAACACACTGCATGCTATTAAATTTCCACAAACATAACAAATACTGTAACGTAGTGAAGATTTTAACATTTATAGAAAATGGTCCGGACTCTTGAAAACTTTTGGGCTTGAGAGAAATAAGATACATGATAGTGAGAATAGATATATGACTATGTAAAATCATTATATTCAAAGAACATACTGTTTTTCAAAAGATTTTTTTTCCTTTCTTCGTCATCGACAAACCAGGATTGCAACACTTTAAAATACTGTAAATTTCATTCATTTACATAGTAATTTCTAGATTCTAAATACCCTTTTCAAGGATGAACATAATAGCTGTATGAGTTAAGCGAGGAAAATACTTTTACACTTACCTTGTAAAGAATAACACTGAGTGACTACCAGGCTCGCTTATTGGTCACCTCACATGCATGACCCTGGACATTCTCACTAGCTGACAGAATATAAATATCATGGTAGGTCTGTGGTCATCATTCCATGATGAGGATTTGAAAAATAATGATTTAACAGATGTAATCAGTAAGCTCTCCTTCTAGGCAATTCTTTACCAGATAAGGTGTTTCTCTTGAAATTTAAGTTGTGATGGAATGAATACCCTCCGACATGTTCGTATTGGTACATTCTGTTAAATAACTTATGTTCAAATGTGGCTACTGAAAACATTTAGCATAATTGGTGTACAAAAATTATTAGAATTATAGGGTAAATAGAAAGCAGTATTTTAGATCAAGATTTGAAGATCATACTGTGTGAACAATGTTCTGGGTAAGAGAAAAATAATCCTTGGAATATGATTTCCCTTTATGTTAGAAATATGGTATGAGTGATTTTCTGAAAAAGAATGGATATATTTCTTTACCTTTTGAAAATACTTTTTTTTTTTTTTTTTTGCAAAGATGGTTGGATAATATAATTACAAATTATGTTTACATTTGTATTGGATTCTTTGAAAAGACTGATCAATTGGTAGCAATTTGATATGCAATTTAGTTATCGTCTTGTAGTATGGCTTTTGGTTATATTAATACTTGACTGTCAGGCCAAAGTGTTCCGCGAGTGCCTAAGAAAACGGTTAGCGAAGTTCATCACAGGATCGTAATCTACAGTGGAGGGGTGTTGTTGGAGGCCACAAGGCGTTCAAGGTGACTTTTGTGAATTAGCCTTTGATTAAGTGATACCTGACAGGTGACAGTGGCCTGAGCTTTGGATTAAGATCTGTTTATTAAATTGACATTTCTTACCTGAGAGTTTTTATTGGCTGTCAGCTTATTTGCAACATTTTATCTTCAGCCCATTTATAACATAATGAAGTATCATTGCTCGCTTTAATTTAATTTAAAAAAAGTATTTACTTATCTACTGTATGGCCAGCTCAGCCTGCCCTGGGGGTGTGGGGTCTGGCGCAGCGTGTGGTGCCGTGGAATGAACCGCGGTCCTTGCAGTTGCCTGAGCTTGCCTAAGCAGGAGTTCTAAACCACTGAGTTATCTTCCTAGCCCAATCCTCAATTATTTATTTATTTATTTATTTATTTATTTATTTATTTATTTATTTATTGCGGGACTGGGGTTCAAACTCTTCACCTGGCACTTGTCAGGTAGGCACTTGTGCCACCGTTATGTTTCCCCAGCCCCTCGCTCTAATTCTGCTTTGCGCTTTTTGAAACACTGAGTTTTCTATGCACTTTTTTTTTTTTAATGACTTGCTCAGTCTACCCTTGGATTGGGGCTGGAGGAGCCTGTGGTGCTGGGGATTGAACTGCGGTTCCTGCAGCTGCCTATGCTTGCCTAAGCAGGCGCTTTAGACCACAGAACAATCTCGCTGCCCCCCTTCGCTTTAATTTTGATCTTTAAAAATTGTAACATTGTTGAGTGTGGTGGTGCATGCCTGTAATTCCAGCACTTGGGAGCCTGAGGCAGGAGGATCAGTGCAAGTTCGAGACCAGTCTGGGCTACAAAAGTGAGCTCAAAGCCAGCCTCAACTGCATAGAGAGACTCTGTGGAGGACAAAAAAAATTTAAAAAAGAGGAAAATTTAAGAATAATGGTTATTAGAAAGTAATATCTATCAGCATAAAAATTCATTTGTAACTATAAGGGTAATAAATTGATGAGAACCAAGTCAAATTTAGTGTCTGGGGCCAAGGAAATAGCTCAGTGGCCTAAGCGCCTCTCTGGCAAGCACAAGGTCCTGAGTTCAATCTCCGGTACAAAACACAAAGCAAAACAAAAAACAAATTCAGTGGCTGACCTTAAGAATAAGTTGGATTCTGTTCTCATTCAGTTCTGTTTGGGAAGAGAATCATGGAGAAAACTGAGGTCATGAAGCAGGGCCTCACTGTGTGAACCTCGTCAGCCTCAAAGCCATCGTTCACTTCAGTCCGTAATTATCTCTTCGCTGAGCTGCTACAGACCTACACCATGATTTTTTATGATTTTAGCAAGAGTAACTGTATTTGTTTCTACTCCCAAATCCACTCATTTCTGTTGTTGAAATTTTAAAGAGTTAATCACAGTTAATTCGTTAAATAGTCACAACTTGATGATGTTATGTTTAATCTTCTTCAGTTCTTGCCCAATGAAACTAACCTGCTCTTAGAAGACAGAACAATGTCACAGAATGTTCAAGTAAATCAAAGATGACAGAAATCTTCTATTTATATTTTATGACATTTAAAAAAGAAAACATTTGAAAATTAACACATTTCATTCAATGTAAATGAGTGGGTATATTTCCATCTTCATAAAGAAGTAAATTTGAAATAAATAAAATAGTTCCTTCTAGTACTATACTGTTTTAATTAAAATCCTATAGATGAACAAAAACAGATTAGATTGTAAAATTTAAAATTATTTTAAAAGACAAATCTAATTTATTTAGTTAAATATAAAAATTCCCACCCCAGAAAATTTTTCCATGAAAATTTAAAACCAGTGTGAATGGCTGATAATAATTTCCCTTGTCCATTCTTAGCAGTGTAAAGCTTTGGACACAACCACAGTCATAACGTTCCAACTCTGTAGAGTTCTTTCCGTATGTAGCACATCTCTCTAAGAAATAATTTTGTTGTTCTGTAGTGAGTTAACATTTGCCTTTAATTTTGTCAGTATGTAATTGTGCAAACATAGTGTAGTCATAACAAAGTACCACTGTCTCATGAATATATAATGGTGTAAAGTTTCAAAAGCCTTTTATAACTAAAAGCACTTCATCACTGAACTAAGACATTGACAGCTCCAACATCATTTTAGAGGCGAGAAACACTAGCTTTACTGTAGGAAAATGCAATCTGAAGCTTTCAGCACTGGTCCTAACTGAATGCTGCTTCCTGAAAGGACAGAATGTGGCTGGGAATTACTCAGTTGTAAACGTTATCGTGCTTATATACTGTTAAAGACATAGTCTTCAAAACACTAATATTTCATAAAAATTTAAATTTCATGTTACTTTTGTCTTTCATATTTCATCAGTAGCCAACAAATGTCCTCAAGGAGCTAGAGGTTTTGAATTCAGATCTCTTTTTCAAAGTGCCTCTGAAGAGGAGCTAGACAGAAATATCGGCAGCCAGACAGGGCTGGGTCCCCAAAGGACCTAATATGGAAGGCGAGATACCTTGCAAACTAGGGAGAGACAGGCATTCCTGCTGCTGGGGAGACCACAAGACAAGATTAAACAGATACAGACATACCTTGCTAGGGATGAGCACCAGGGACTGAGATTCTAAGTATGTATCCATGCCCTTGGAAAAGCCAGGAAGTCACTAACCCAACCCTTTCTAGGAAGAGCCCGCTCTCTGCTCATCCCATTTGTCGAGTGACTTGCTTGCCCATTTGATCCTGATTTAATACATCTTACCTGAGCAATTGTGTTTGTAATCTTGTTGACTGAACATAGTTTTGTCCCGCCTCATTCCCACCTAAGGCGTTTCCATGGTTTCCACCTTAGATTCATCTCACCTCAAGTGTTTGCTCTATAAAAATCCCTAGAAAAGGCAAATTCCAGGGAAACCCACTTGGGTCCCCTTCTGTCACTCTCTGGGACAGAAGCTTTCTTTCCCGCAATAAATAAATTCTGCTCTTTACAAAAAAAGGTGCCTATTTCTATTTAAAGTGAAGTGCCACATTAAGGGATGCTAGCTAATGTTAAATTCTTGCTCTGAGCAAGTAAAGACTAGCTCCCCAATAGATGTATAGCAATCAACAAATCTCATTTGGAATATGTTACTCTAATATAAAAATTTTTATTGTGAAAATGGCTTCAAGAAGGGTTAGTCGTAGGTCTCAGTCACATACTTTCAGAAGCCAGTACAGAGGGGTGTGTGGCAAGGCCTGAAGTGCTTCACACTGATCCAGTCGCTACCATCACCACCCTTCATACTTAGTTAAAGGCATATTGATCTATTATGAGGAACTGACAGTCATGAAGGAGCAGAAAAATACATAAGGAAGACTGAGTGCAGTGAGAAGTGGAGAGTGGAATACGAGCCCCAACTTGAGCGTTTATTTCATCCCAGTAATATTGCCATTAGGCACTGTGTAGAGTCTGTGTGTGTGTGTGTGTGTGTGTGTGTGTGTGTGTGTGTGTGTGATATGTGTGAATTTGAACACAGTCATGCTTTTCTCTGGCAGCTTGAAAGGGACTCAGTTTTTGCTGCCTGTTCCATCTACTACACACCGTGTTAGGAGAAGCTGAAGACACAGCGTTGCTTGTCCAAGCGTCATGCATGCTGCATTCTGAAAGTAAAACGCTCCCTCAGTTTCTCTACAACATCTGGACATATTTGGGGGCAAAACATCTCTAAGTATAAAGCAATAATTCTAGCAGCGATAAAATCAGCATCTCTCCTTTTTCCAATTTGATATGCTGGGGGGTACCTAGTTCACTTTGGTTTATTTAAAAACTCACTTAGATAGCTAGATTTTGCAGTCCTGGAGATCTAACTGAGGGCCTAGCACACATTAGATAAGCTCATGATGACTGGAATACATTAATAATCCACTTATTACTAATTTTAGTCACTAAAAATTGGCCCGAGCTTTACACTTAGAGAATGTCTATTTGATACTACTCCAATAAAAAAGCTCAACATATTAAAACTACAAATGATTTTATGAAAATAAGTCAACGAATCTTATGAAGTTTAATGACTCATTATTGCAAGTATGTAGCAGCATGCTTAATCACATTCTAAACTTACTCTACTTTATGTTTTTTTTTTTTTTAATGGCACCAGGAATCAAACTCAATCTCACAACCTTCTGCTTGCCATGCAAGCACTTACTCCACTAAGCTAACTTCCTAGCCCTACACTCTGTTTTATATAACATCTTAGAGATAAAAAATGCATCCAAGGCATTTCTGAGATTTTTATAATGTAAATTGAGAGGCTCAGTTCCATTTCATTAGCATGATGCCATTGTTGTATACCCCCTTTGCATAGTTTTTTTTCTTAATTTTATTAATTTCAATAAGAAAGAAATAGCAATGAAACAGTTTTAAAACATGTCAATAGGACACCCACAATAATCAATACCATGCATATTGTTGTTTTCATAGTAGTTGTTTGTAGCTCAAGATACAATCAACAAACTTTTCTAAACACTATTTATACAAATATTTCTTCTCACTGAACTAAGAGAAAGTAGTTGTATTCATAGCCCAATAGTGCATAATAGCAGTGTGTTATCAGCAGAACTGGCAATGTTGGAAGCTGTTGACTTGAGCCTTTTACAGTTTAGCATACTTACCTGGTTTTTCTTCTTATGCCTCGTGGCTAAACTTTTCTGCTGGGTAGTTAACACCAAGTTAAAGTAAGACCTACATAACAAAGGATGTAACTTTCGTATCTGACAAGGTTAGTCAAATTCCCTCAGGATTTACCTTGAAACCATGTACAGCATTTTTAAAATATGCAGAAAAGACATGGCCACATAAGTAAAAGAACAGTTAAATAAAGACTTGATATATCTCTGCTATAAACTGCAGATTTTTCACAGGGTATCCTACCATAGATACATAAATTATTTATTATATCTACCCAGGAAATCTGTAAAATCTTTTTTATTTTGTTTTCCTGAGAGAGTAGCATATTAGCATGCCAATTAAATAAATTGAGTAGATTTTCAAAAAATTGTATAATCAATGAAGTGAACAATCCATGAGGTATTAATAATAAAGTTTGTCATAATTTTAGTTGGTAGAATTGGGCAAGCCTTGAAATATCGACAATATTTACTGCATCCCATTTACACAATAACAAGAATTAATGTTTAAGAATGTATTTGAATATATATTAAAGCTTATAAAATACATTTAAATAGTTGAATATGTTGTTAGTTTTATGATTTATACATTAAAATATTGTTCTTGGTTTTTTTATTTAATGTGCATTTATAAGTTAGATTGGAATGCGTGAGTTGTTATCTGTGGATCACCTTCGTCTAACCAGAAAGAACAAGCACAAGCCTTCTTTTCATTCAAAGGAGAGCTCAGGTGCTGGGTTCCGGGTCATTTGACAGGTAAATGCAGAATTCTGAAGTGAGCCATGCTGTTATTTTCAGTCATACCTTCCTTTCTTATTTTCTGTTCGTAAGAGAGAAAACTATGCCAAAATATGTGATCTGGGGTGTCATGGAACACATATTTGGACTTCTGCTTATTACATGTTCTCAGTGCTGGGTTACAGAGACTTTTCTAGGGGTGAAAAAGGTGCCACTTTGGGGAAGGATGCTCAAGGAGGTGAAAAGACCCAAACTGGTCAGACCCAATCCTCCTCATTTTGCAAAGCTGATTTCATTGCATAGGATGCAATTTACATTTGCAGTTATTAGCACACCTACATATACTTATGATTCCAGTCATGAAAAAATATGTGGGGTTCAGTAATAACAGGCACATTACAATTTTTTTTTTTTTTTTTTGTCTTTTTGAGACAGGGTCTCACTGCACAGTTCAGGCTGGCCTTGAGCTCAGTTTTGTAGCCCAGGCTGGTCTCGAAGTCTCGCTGATCCTCCTGCCTCAGCCTCCTGAGTGCTGGGATTACAGGCGTGCGCCACCACTCCTGGCTTCACATTACAAGTTTTGAAAGTGAGTGTCAGACACGAAACACGTTTCTGCCTGCACAGGCTTTGTAGCCATCTGGCCAAGCTCACGTCTTGGAGAATGCAGCGCACCAGCACCTTTGGGGCTGGGCAACCTGACATTCCTTTCAAGCTTGCATTTGCAGAAAACCAAGTGCCCTAGTGAGCTATGGGATTTAAGTTTTATCTCTTTAATCTTCATTTAGATAACTAATGGTAAATTTGAAACAGAGTAAAGAGAGTGGAAGGAAAAGGGAAATTTCACCTCTCCCTCGTGAGCTCATTACAACGTAAGGGGTTCAAATTGGATGATTTTTAGGGAGCTCTGCTGCGAGGGAAAAGAAAGGGATGGACAGCCGGTCCTGCTCCTAAGAGTTGGGCTTTTAGAAATTCTTTCCCCTTCTAAAGTGATCTAATAACCTACGGGTCTCCTTGAGAATCAGCAATACATAAAATTATTGTATTTATGTCTTAACGGTATTACACACAGCGGCAGCCATACTCAGGTCATCTATTTTCTCATGGTAGTCAAGAGAACAGCATCCTTGGAATTCTTTAGAATTTTGAAATGTCAGATTTGCAAATATATTAATTGAGACAAGATTACTCTATTTTACGGTGTTTCACCTAAATTCCAAATTTTGGCTTCTGAGGTGTTCCTCTGCATTGATCAGTGTTTTTATTTGTTTGTAAATACAACTTGCATATAGCATGTAGTAATTTCCTCATTATGATGTAGTTGTATTTCTCTGTTTTACACAATGAATATTTTATTCAGTTTATTTTACATTTCATACTATAAAGTTTAGTCATAAATTAAATTGTATATCTATCGCATGTATACTTCAGAAGAGCTGTGATTCCTCATGAGAAGTTACAAAGTAGTTTATTGATTGAAATGAGCTACATTCATTAGTCAGTCACAATAAAATATAAGTGAGAGTATAAAGTGTAATGTTACTAAGGAGTTTCATTCATTTTATAGGACTTGAGAAATTATAAGATAGCTTATAAATCAATTTTTGTTTCTGTTTTTTTGTCTTGTTTTTATGTATTTGGTACAGGTGTCAAAATGCAGCTCAGATTCATTGCGATCCTTCTGTTTTCAGCTTCCCCTGCGCTCGGCTTACAGACATGTGCCACCACGCCCAGTCTTGGGAGCCAGCTAAGTGCTCCTGGGGATGTGGCATGTGGTGCTGGGGACTGAACCCTGGTCCCTGCACTTGTCTACTCAGGGGCTTAGTCCACTGAGCCATCTCATTGGAGCTTATAAGCAATTCAGAGGCACAGTTTTCCTCTGAAATGAGACCTACTTACCTTCACTTTACATAAGTTTTTGTTGTTCTTATTCAAGAATGCATTACTTTATAAAAAGAGAGAACTGTGCAGAAATGAGAGGATTTTGGGAAGCGCACATTATGGTAGTGAGAGACTGAGGAGGAGGGAACTGTGAGATAAGCCTGATCACATGCCAGGCTCAGATCCAGGCTGGAGTTTAAGACTACTGCGCAAGCAGCACAGAAAGCAGATGGTCACACGTACACAATCGAGGGCCGTCCTGGGAGCTCAGCTGAGTGAAGCACCTGTGTAGGTTGAGTGCAGTGGCCAGGGTTTCTATCCCCAGCTGGCCAGGGTTTCTATCCCCAGCCTTGGGCATGCTGAGAAAGTGATTGAGACAAGGTGTGGTGGTACAGGCCTGTAGGCCTAGGGCTTGGGAGGCTGGAAAGGAGAATCAGTACAAGTCTGGTCTACATAGTGAGACCCTGTAGATCCTGTAGACCTTGCCCTAAATAAAGAGAAAAAAAAAAATTGCCTAATAGTGACATGCCATAAACCAAGGTTTAGAAACTAGAATGTTGTGAAACTCAGTAAATATGCGAGCAAAACCTTCAGAAAGCTAAAAATATGTTCTGAAAATTCTCTGTACCAGGTTTTGCTGGACTATGCATGCTTTATATGTATAAGAATTATATATACATATTTATAATTGTAACTTTAATTCCAATATATATCGATATATATACATCTATGTATATCAATATATATATATATAATCTATCCATTTATATATAGATATGTATAATTATACATACAGATATGTATAATTTTCTGTGCAACTGTTTACTAGTGCCAATGACATTCACTATTATTTAGACACACAAAAATTTGGAAATTTGGAATTATCAATTTAATACAAGATATTATAAATTAAATTCCTTATTAGCAAACAATCGCCTCTTTATATGAGAAGGTTACGAGGGGAGACTAGGTCTGGTTTCTTTACAATTGGCTTATTAGGTTGTTAGAATGTACAGTAAAATCATGTAGAAACTGGAATTAAAAGAACCATTAGCTTGCATCACTCAACCTAAATATATAATGTGGTAGTACCTCTTGGAATGAGTATTTAAAATCTCCTGTATACTCAAGCAACTTTTAAACACTGTCCCTACAAATCCTCTCTTAGCTGCTCACATGCCTGGAACTGTTCCAAGCGCTCTGCCACCATTATCTCACTTAATTCCACATTGATCCTCGGGTGGCATTGTCTGGAGTCTGAAGATCAGGTTTGGGTGGCTTAAGAGGTTAAGTAACTTGTTAAAATTCACACAACCCGCCAAGGAAAAGCCATTGTACAGGTAAAATGCAGACTTAGAAGCAGAGAGTTTATGTGGTTTAAATGTCCTTATAAAATTGCACCAGTTTTTCTGATGTATACTTGAACCTCACAACTTGTCTTTAACCTGGCAGGATTCAAAGCCTCGCTTTTAATTAGCTAATTATAGGCTTCAGTTATCGAAATTAGCTGTTCTCACTCTTTAGGGGTGTGGAAACCAGAAACTTGTCATTGTGCTTGGAGTCTACCAAGTGTCTTCCTGTACTGGCTGTCACAAAATTTCATGTTGTGTATTCCTCTTCCTCCAACCTTAATTTTTTTTTTTTTTTTTTGACAACAGAGGTAAATTTAGACAGGGACTAAAAGCATGATTAATAATACTCTATTTTTGATTCTTCTGGAAAATGTTGGAATTCATGTAAAAACATGTGGCTGTACTTGAGATATTCAAAGAATTTAACTGTAAATCATTATCAAGGAGTCATGCAGTTGCTAGAGCAGAATCAGCCTTGCAAAGAACAGATTCTAGAGCAAGAACATCTAGACTGCCTTAGTTTCATGTCTTAAATTAGGTAATACCACTACCCCCATACAGGCCAACATTTTTCCTTTTGATATCCTTGAAATAGGACATTGTTCATGTAGCTTTGTAAAACCACTCGGTTACTACCTGAGTAGAAGCTCTAGTCATTTTATTGATACCATTGTGCAAAGTACCTGAAAGAAAATTTCTTACTTCTAAAGAGTTAATCCTCCATATGTCATTTTTTAAAAAGATGCATTTATGCATAACCCTTTATTTATTTATTTTTTATTATGGCTGGTTCAGCCTGCCTTGGGGGCAGGGCTGGCACAGCATGTGGTGCTGGGGATTGAACCATGGTCCCTGCCTCTGACTAAGTGTTGCTAAGCAGGTGCCTTAGACCACTTAGCCATCCCACCAGCCCCTCTGCATAACCCTTTAACACACCATCCTTAAATCTTAGTAGATTAACTCAATACAGACTCTTATTGGTAAAACACTAAAGTTTACCACATGGATTGAAGTAAGATTTTGTGTATTTTGCCCACTCAGGGACACAGACTCTTGAGAATTCTCTGTGAGCTTCCATGTAACTCCTGTTGGAGTAGGGGAGAGGTTGGGAGACTAACGGATTCTAACATCACTGAAAAGAGACTTGCTGGTTTCCTCCGATCCAGGTTGAAGCAATCACACAGTGAGACACGCAGCTGCAGCTGTGCCACAGCAAGTTTTCTCAGCAACCAGTTGCCATGGCTGCACACTGGGAATAAGCATAGTTTCTTACTTGCACTGTAGCCAGAGGCCTTTGACCATAGTATTCTAACAAAGTGGACATAGATCATCAACCAATTAAAAATTCTCCAACTCTTTTGTAAATTAATTAATTGCTAATTAATTCAATACAGGGTCTCATTGTGCAGCTCAGACTCCTAGTGATCCTATTGTCTCAATCTCCCCAGAGCAGGGATTACAGGTATGTGTCACTGCACCTGGTTTTAGTGGCTGGCTTGGCATGGGGCCAGCGTGGAGTGTGGTACCAGGGATCAAACTTGGGTTCTTGTGTTTACCAGGCAGGTGCTGCAACTGCTAAACTCTCCCTGGCCCGTCTAACTCTTAATTTGGGTGCAATCTTGAAACATTTGGGCTGCTGCATGAGTGACGTTTCAGGTTCAGTGATATGAAATTGTCAAGAATGGACAGAATTCAGGAGAATTGGGCATGGACACAGAGCCTCTCAGCACCGCGACTACACCTGAGGGATCTTCCCCCACTCTTGCTTACAATATGTGCATAATTGTTGTGGGTATTTCTGGATTATTTCTACTGAAATACTGGAAGTGTTTATAGACTTAGTTATCATGAAGAAGAAAATGAATTAATTATTCCCAATGAGGTAAAGTGAGAATAAATTGTAACAAACAGGTGACGATCCAGTTTTCGTTCCTGCAAAGTGAAGACTCACAAGCTATTCAATCTTTAACTGAATCTCTTCATGGAAAATGAATACGGCATGGCGAAGTCAATCCGTTAATTTCAGCTGCATTAACGGACCATGAGAATTCCTGCACCATCTCTCAGAGTCAATATAAATCAAGACAATGACCTGAATAAGCAGATTGCCCACCAGTTAGTGGAGCTTGCTGAATGTAAAGGCAAAGATCGTGTTGCATGTTTAGAAAGCAATTATTTTTATAATTTGTCTTATTATTCCATTTGATAATATATTTAATGACATTGCAAAATGTCTTAGCAAACATATTGTGAATTACCTTAAAGGAGAGAACATAATTACAGACCAAGAAGATATAATTAACGATGAACAGTTCAAACATAGTGCACTGGACAAAGGCTGCCATTAAATATTAAGCAGAATTTTTAATTTTGGATTTTATCATAATGTATTTTTGTCAAGGAGTAAATAGTAGAAAAATTTCATTGTGACTATGAAAATATATTTGAAAAAACTCAATCCCATTTAATCTAATTGCAAAAGCTATTGGTTTATTATTTCTAATGTTGTACCCGAGATACTTGAGTGAAAGATGAGAACATGATGTTTAGAGGATTTACTCTCCAAATTATTATTTCTAGTTCAAGAAAACCTCAAAATTTTAACTTCTAGCTAAGTCTATTCTCTAAGATTGAAAATTATATCATCTCTGAGCTGTAGTATAACTGGTCTCTTTATCTCTACACTTTCCTTGAGTTTATTTGCAATGTTCTAATCTATATTTCTGATAACACACAATCAGAGAAACCATTCTGGAACTGAAGCCTTCCAGGAGTTTTTATCTTTCAAGGAAACAAAAGTTCTTCTACTGGTCCGTAAGGCTGTATGAAATCTGGGAATCCCTGTCCTGGTTTCCAGCTATGCTCCCATGATGGCTGCTCAGAATTGGCCTCTTGACTCTGTGTTTCATTTTTCCTTTCTGTTCCTTTAATAGCTCGCTATTTTACTTTCTACTTGTCTGAGTGGAACCTGACTAGCATTTCAAGAAATCGAGTGTAGTGAACAGGGCCCAGGCACAGCTGAGATCTCTTACTGAAAATCCCCGAAAGCTGGGACTGGAGAGTCTCGGAAAGCTGGGACTCCGGCTAATGGATAGCAGCTTCACCTGCGGGCTCTAGGTTTGTTCTCTTCTCCCTTGTTTAGAACACTATTGGTTGACCCCTAAGTGAACCCTATGATAGGGAAGGGATGGAAATTAATGGAGATCCTGGTGACTTTCATGACTAAGCATATTTTCCTCCTTTACTTTAATGAGATCGTGGTCACGTTCATCACGGAGCACGTGGTTCTCCTTTGCTGAAGTGATTGTGTATGAGATCATGCTGGCTATCCTAAGTACAGCTGACTTGCTTCAGGGATTCTTTGCTTGCTGAGGTACAAATCTTGGTGAGTCCTCTGAGCTACCTTCATTGGGTCTTCTCGCTGTTCCTTTCGGCACCAACATATGACATTACAACATCCGAGTAAGTTTCATGCTCTGCTTTTGAAAATATGAATTCTGTTAACCTTTTCTACGCTCCCCTCCCAATCAATGTACTACCTATTCCCATTCTCAGCTCTGTTTTTAATGATACTTCTTAACAACATTTGTAGCCATAATAGGGCTTTTAAAGTCCCATGTGCAGCCCCTGAAGCAAATCCTTTGTATTTGTTTGGTCTAGTACCACATACTTTGATGAACAGGTTAATTAAACCTGTCCTGTTCAGCAATGTTAGTAAGTAGAAGCAATGGAATGATGTGATTTAAAGTTATCTGTAAGTGCTAATTTTATTGACGAAAATGATCATCGTCTTTTTTGGGGGGTGCAAACATAAAATATAGAATGAGTTAGAATATATGCTTTTAGATAAATTTAACTTATAGGAACGTTTAAATTATTTTCCCTTTATGAGCCTAATCAATCCTGTGCCTGTGTCAATATGGCAGTGATAGAAATGTCATACCAAGGAAATTATCTATGTAAATAACAAACCACCAAAGCTTTCAACAAAAGGTAAGCAAAGACAATGAAGATAAATCTTTTGGACTTGAGTGTCAGTATTGTTAGTAGCCATATGTTCAAAGCAAGGTTTTCCATCTTCTTGTGCCTTGGTTTCTTCAGTGGACAAAAGAGGTCAATATCAATAATCTTTGCTGCTACCCTGAGTAAATCCCTGTAAATAAGTACTTTGTCAAACACCAGAGCTGGCAGCCACGGATCTTGAAACCATCAAGCCACTGGCTAAGGGTTTTGTTGGTCTCTTATAATATTAACAGTATTTGTATTTTAGGACAAGTATGCTCGAAATTATACATAAATTACCACATCGTGGTGGTGGTGGGTGTTGAATATCTCATCAAGGCATCGTTATTTTTTCTTTGATTTTTAATGAGGTCTTTGTCTTATGCAGTGAGAAATGAAAGTAAGTGGAATCTACAAACCCAAGTAAATTATTCTTTAATAAAGATCTTAAATCTATTAGCTTTCTTTTGGCTTTCGTCACCTATCATGCTAATTAAATTTTAAAAGTTCTCTCAGTAATAAATAATGTTAAATAGTCTCTCAAATGTAATTATTGATTACAGAAATAGAGTCACTGTTTTGTCACATTCTTGATTATATTTGAAATATCATTTATTTTCATGTAAAATATTTATATAAAGCTTAGATGTAAGTGGTGAAATTTTCCAAATGTCACTTTTTAGAATGCTTTATTATATGTATGGGATTTTCTATCTGAGGGGAACACACACTAAGAACAAGCCTTTCTAAGATGTAGCGCATGCGGGATAGACAATGAATGCACCTCGTGCCATTTTGGAATTGACCTTCATCAGGGTGTGATTTTTGAGTTGCTATTTCTTATATATGAGCTTGAAAGCACCGATGTGAAATACAGTTAGGTGGATGTGAACTTGAATAAGACAGCACAGTGCAGAAAGAACAGGAACAGCGTGAAGCAGCACAGGTGCAAAGAGCAAGGCGTTTTCTTGCATGTTGATGAGATTGTTAGGCAGTGACAGACAAGCCTGGACATCTTCACGAAGGCAAAACCCTTTCCTAATCAAATAACCGACGTGAGTTCACTTGGAAAACCATGCAGTGTTGTGCAATATTCGCATTATCATAATACTGATTTACATGACTTTTCTCTTTTACATAATGGCTGCTATTTGTCCGTGGTAGTCTTTCTTGCCTTTATACCAACAATTTTATTTTTATTTAATGTTTTACTTGTTCTCATCCTTCGGATGTCAAATGAGAAAAGAGTCTAAACAATTGAATTAATTGCAATAAAGTTCAATATCTACTTGTAATTTTGTTTCAAGTTTTGAATAACGAAGAATTTAAAGGGCCCGCCTGAAAGCTCTGTGGACTAAAGTACCTGCTTCCGGGTTCCATCCCTGGCATTCTGTGCTGACCCCACCTTCCAGGGTGACTGAAACTGGGAGTCGTAGTGCGTGCCAGTGATTTCAGTGCTTTGAAGATTGAAAACAGGAGAATCACTACGAGTCTGATATAGTAGTGAGACTCTATAGACCTTCCCTACATAATACTGAAAAAAAAGATGAATTTAATACACACCGATCAGTTTCATTTTATGTACTTAGCCCCATGCTATATAGCAGGATACAGGAAGCGCTGATCGAAATTTTCAGTTTAAACACATCGACAAGTGTGAGTTATCCTGGGTATACAATGGTTGAATGATGCAGTTTCCAAGACTTTGAAATAACTTTAACTATATCAAATGGTGTCCTTGAGGAAGGATCATGCCTAGAAGGCACTGACTTTATAAGTCAGAATGTTAGAAGGCTCACAGTTTCATTGTTAGACACAATATTGACCCAACCTCATCTAGTCGGGTCACTTAATGAACGTCACACTGTGCAAGTAGACATGTCAGTTTCAGAAAAAACATTAGCCTAAAATGAGGTCAATGTAGGTTGATTTGTTCGGCTCTGTGGGCAGCTGAGCCCTCTCCACATTCCAAAGCCAATTCACACAGTGCAGAGAATTTCCCAGAGTGCTAAACGAGGAACAGGTGCAGTATGTACGGGGTGATTTCTCCCTTCCCCAACAGCATGACGGGAGAGCCAGCGTCCTGCGAATGCAAAGAAATGTGAAGTAATAAATGTGTACCTCAAACCCAAATTTTCCACCCAACTCTTTGAGGTAATGCTCTCTATACTTTTGCATATACTTCATTGTGTTCTAAGTAGCAGACACAAATTCTAGTTGTTGGAAACAAATGTCTAACATTTAAAATGATATGCCATTCAATTTTAGTCTAAAAGTCTTTGTAAGTGAAATATTAATATCCTGAAAGGTAAAGAACTCTGCAGAATGACTTTATGTGGTTAGCATCTTCTTTCAACTTGCGGCTATCTTAAAAAATCTCCGTGTGGTTCCTCATCACAATCATAACCTCTTGATTTTAACAGTTAAATTTATGTTTTATAAGTAGCATCCATTTTGTGATTTGTGAAGAAATCTCAACAGTGAAATATTTTCCTTTAATATTTCATCCAAGAATTTGATTTTCACAATTAAGACTTTAATCCTCCTTTAATTGATATTATTTGCATAAGATGAGAGTTAGGATAGTCTTTAACACATGGCTAACCACTTGTCCTGACTTGATTCGGGAATAGTTCCCTTTTCCCCACTCAGCTGCAGTGCAACATCTGTTGTATTCATGTATGTGTTTCTCTCAGAGCTTCATTCTTTGGGCCGTTATGATTATCTCCTCTCAAACACCACAAATGCTAATCAACATAGATCCACAGGAGGTCTTGTTACTTGGCAATATCATTGCAAGAATAATCCCCTTACAGAATAAGGAGCACCGGCTTGGTTGTTTCTTCCTCATTATTGAAGAAGCATAGGCTCCGGGTTTCAGCCACTACTTTCCAGCTTTGGATACATAGGGAATGGGGCAGAAAGAAGGGATTGTATCCCAGAAGGCCACTGCTGTTCTTTAAGACACCGGCGATGCCTCAAAATTGTTCCTTGTGGTTATTCTGCAGTTGGTCAAATACTCAGAACAGTTTCTTGAAGAAATCATAATCAGGGAAATAATATCCATAGTTTCAACAGTATCATTTTAATATTTTATATATTTATTTATTTATTTATTTATTTTTCATTTATTTATTTGGTACAGGGCCTCACTATGCAGCTCAGACTCACTCATAGTGATCCCCCTGTTTTCAGCTTCTCCACCCCTGGGATTACAAGCTAATATTTTATTTTTATAAATAAGGCATATGAACTTAATAAACATTGGCACTATACATATATCTTATTTTTCTGAAAGTTCGATTTGATCTGTTTTGTTTATATTGTCTGTCTACACTTAATCACATTGGGAGTCTAAATCAGTTAATATACCAAGTGAACTCTCGTACGCACTATATCACAGAATCACATTTATCTCAATCAACACTTTTTCTCCCATATTTTAATAGTGTCCTAGCAATAGCTACTACTAGTTTCGAATTCTCTGATAACCAGGAAGGAGCTACATGGTCCTTTCTGATACACCAGCATGTATACCTGAGTGAAGGTTAAGGTTAACTTCATTTCTCACTTCAGTTGAAAATCAATTCTTCTATCCTTTTGTCATAATCCTATCAACTACACAGAGAAGCTGCTCTATTCTTGAGTTATATTTGAATTTGCTCAGGGAATTAAATTTTAGCTTTCAGAAACTGAAAAGTTTTCTAGGATGACAAGACCTTTTTGTCTGTATTTACTATAACAAGCTATGACCCTGGAGTACTATAGGGGCTTTCATAAGAGGTCTTTGAAAAGAATAAAGGGCAGGCAAAGGAGGAAGAAGTGTGAGTGTGTGGTGTTTTTGCAGAAGGAATTTCTTAAGTCACAAAGCTGGAAACAATAGTACTGTAAAGGACTTTTTTTGTCTTTTTTTTTTTTTTTTTTTTTGAGACAGGATCTCGCAATGCATTTCAGGCTGGCCTTGAGCTTACTTTTGTAGTCCAGGCTGGTCTTGAACTCGAACCCGTCCTCCTGCCTCAGCTGCCAAATGCTGGGATTATAGGCATGAGCCACCATGCCCAGCTGTAATGGACTTTTAAAATGTAGGTATTAGCAAGTAGACTATCATTTCAAGTTATGTATTCATTCTTGTATACACATTTTTTCCAATTGAAGATCAAAAGTACTTCGCTTACCTTTTTGTAAAGTCATATAAGCATGATAAGAGAAATTACCCTCGTAGTCTCTAGAGGGTTTTTCTTTTGTACTACTAGGGATTGAGCCCTCTATTTCTTATATTGAAATGTACCCTTTTTGCACAGAACTGTGTCCTCAGCTCTCTCTCTCTCTCTCTCTCTCTCTCTCTGTCTTTCTTTCTATTTGAGCCAAGGATATTTCATTGGCCAGGGTAGATTTAAACTTCTGAGTCTCTTACCTCAATTATCAGAGTGCTAGGATTACAATCAGGCACAACTATGCCCAGTTGAGGTAGGGATTTTAATAATGTATTTGCTGGAATTCAGTCCTTTATAAAATTCTTGTCACATGCCAGGAATTGCCAAATAAAGTAATGTGGTAGAAATAATTTCTTAAGAGGACACGTAATTTCATTGCTTGAGGGTCATATTTTGGACTTACTTGTAAGTCCAATGAGAAGAGCAAGGTAGACTGGGATACAAGAACATAACGCATACCAAATGAGTATAAAGTTACCTACCTGTTCTCGTTTGGTCACCGAGGTCAGGGTTGCTTCTGATGGAGGGAATGTTCCATAAATTCTTCAGTTAATTGTTAACTGTCTCAGTTAATTTCCACAATATTTTTATCCTAGGGATTTTCATCACTCACATGTTGTATCTGTGACTGTGCTCCACTGCCAATAAACTCTTAGCTCTGAATTATCATTGTATGGTCCCCATGCCTCTCACTGTTAGTTCAGCTTTCTTGCCACTGATTTTTCCCATCTTATTGCCTGAACAATCACTTCCGGAACTCAAAAGGTCTTGATATAATGAGAACCCTTCATTATTTTGAACAGGACGGAAGACCCTGTGTCTCAAATACGAGCTACTCCATAGCTTGTGCTTCTGAGAAAAGTATTTCTTTCTCAATGTATCTGCTAGAAGTCAACCGATTGGCATCTTTCTAAAAATCTAAACCATCTTAGACTGCTTTATGAATTATGTTGTTTTCATTAGCAAAGTCTTCCACAACAGAGTACAAAAAAAAAAAAATCTATTCCTTATGAATTACAAGGCTTTATTTCTCCCAGTTTTAGAAGCATGAAAATCTTACATAATACCATAGTGGATTCAACGTCTGGTGAGGGTTTGCTAACCTCTTCAAAGATAACTTCTTTTCCCTGGGTCCTCCCAGGACTTAAGGGGAGAAAAAGTCTTGTCAGGGCCCTTTTTATATAGATACTAACTAGTGACAAAGAACCTGTTCTCATGAAGTAGTCACTTCCAATTAGTAGTAGCTCCACAACTCCTCACTTTTAGGCTAAGCAAATAGCCTTGGGTGTTTGAATTTTTATAAGTTAAAACATTCTTTGAATGATTTACTGCATAAATTAAAATGTCTTGTAGAAGCTTCCTGATCAATATGAAGAACAAGGAGTAAAATTATTAATGAGGTTTTGTTGATTATTAAATAGTAGGTGTGAAAAACAGTTTTTGTTTCTGATGTCTATTTGGCAATAATGCGTTTCTCAAGCTCTTCAAATTTCTCTGTATTACAAATTTCAAATTACTTCTGTCTTGTTTCTCAGCCTCTCGTTTCCCCTGAGGACAAAATAGCTCGTAACAATTTTCTGTATATTACATCATCTGTTGGCTCTTTACTACTAACCTATTTCCATGTCCTTGATGCCTGTTGATAGCTGACTGTGTCAGTGCACACATCTGAGTCTACTGGGCCGCCAAATGCATGCAAGGGTGAAGATTTCTGCAGAAGGCCTGAAGTGTGGAAGCCCTGTGTGGGTCCACCAGCCTAGTGCGTTGCTCTGCTTTCATTATGTCTGTGGGTACTGAGGAGATTCAGTTTACCTATGCTGCATTTGTTTGAAATGCTACATGTTACTTTTCAGTGCACAATTTTCTAAAATTGGCTATATACCACGTCATTTTAGATCATACTTTCCTATGGCCCTACCATATTTTCTTTTCTATTCCTATGTTTAGTTAGCTTTGCATAACTATTAGATGCAGACTCATTTATGAAGAAATTTTAGCTCGTAGAGCTGAGAGGCATGCAGGTAAGACTATGGGCCCGGCTCTTGCAAGTGTACCCTGGGCTTCATCACATTACGGCTGAATGCAGATGCACCATTCTGTGCCTGTGTAGGCTCTCTTCCTCTTAGAATCCCATGAACTCAATAGCAGAAACCACAGCCAGGTGAGATGGGGCATGGCTCTGTTCCCAGCACTTGGAAGGCTGAAGCAAGAGTATTGTCGCAAGTTCAAGACCAGCCAGGACTACAGAGTGACCCTATGGTAAGCCTAAACTGCATAGCAAGGCCTTTCTCCAAAAAGACATAATAATAACAACAACAATTATAACAATAACAATTATAAATACTTAGTTCTGTGGTGCATTAATTCAAAAGTTCAAAGGCTTATCTGAGACTCAAGGCTAACTTACAGATCTGAGCTTGCATAAGTCAAATGCGAGAGATTTTCCAATTGTGAACGGACTGCTGGGCTGGGCAGACTGCACAGCATTCCCGCTGCTCATGGTGGGAATAGCGAAGCAGAAGGAAAGCTCTGACCCAAAGTTCAAATCCAGGAAAGACTAACACCTACATGTCTAAATCCACTGTTGGGACAGTGTGTCCAGACATGGGGTCTACCCATGTGGGCACCAGGCCTTCCTGGTTCCACTGACCCCACATCCTCTGGTTCCTCTCTCAGGCTGGTTTCACGTGCTTCCTTCCAGACGCAACTCATCTCATCTTTCTCTGCCTCCCGAGGGTCTCATTTGCAACTCGACGCCTATAGCTCTACTAGGCATGGCTTCATTATGGGCTCTGCACAGGGACACAAACAACCAGTGCTTTATTTTTCCTTAGCGCCCCAAGCCTACTTGTGACATTTTGATTCAAAGTTCCATGACTTCTTAACTCTTCATTATGTATGCTAGGAAAGCGAACATGACGTAGACGATTACAGATATACCACTGTATGAATTGTACCTGTGCTTCCATTAAACCAGGCACACTGCTCTGAAATTCACTTGAATGCAGTGGAAAGATATCCAGGTATGAGCCTGGATACTTTGTTTTCTGGATATTTCCTCCAGTAATTATTGCAGGGTACATGGACACAGATAGGCCAACTTTTTTGGGGGTATGTTATTAATGTGATCCTTTCTGCACTTTCCAACAGAATATTCTTTATTGGTATTGAGATGGTCGTTATTTAATACATATGGAATTAGAGTTTTAAGGTCTACTGATATAAATATTAAATCTGAATCTCAAGAGTTATTTAAAAGTAAATTACTTGATCAAAAGTATGCCTGTTTGCAAAAATGACAAATCTACCTATCCATTTTATAATTTTTCAGCTTTATTTTTAATCAGTTTTAGGTTAAATCCTGTTCAGTAGAAATTTGAAATTTATTAAATATATTTTTCATAAATTTCAGGATTAAGATGTGAGCCTATATACATACACATGTACATAACTTTTACACACAGGAAAGAACACAATTTGGAAAATAAAAATGCCATAAAAATTTTACTTAAAAATAATAACTTATTGCTGGGGAGATAGCACAAGTTGCTGCCCTGCAAAGGTCAAGTCTTAAATTCAATTCTTAGAACAAACAAACAAACAAAAACACGAGGTACTTATGGTTATCAACATGGAATACTATTGGAGTATATATATAGCTACTTTCTGTGAGTTCAATAAGAAGGAAGATTTGTACTAATAGTGCTTCAAAAAAGATATCATGTCTGCGTCTTAACTCTAAACAACTACCATGAAGACAATAATATGTACTGTATTAATTATTGTTTCTGTCCTACTAACCTGTTTGGAAACTCATTGCTATTTCTTTCTCATTAATATTAATAATTTTTTAAAAGTGTGGAACACTAAACTTTGTCATTTATATTGTAAAATAAAGCAACATGTGAAGTACTTGACAATGTATTATTTTTTAAATTTTAAACTGAGAACAATGATAACAGTGACACAGAAATTCAAAACAAGATAGTAGGAAGCTCACAATGGTTAGTATAGAGAATATTTTTATGTTCAATGTATTTGCTCAGATTACAATATATGAGTATACAAAATTAATCAGTATAAGCACAGCACAGTCTTTTTAATGAGTTAATAGAAATTTGTCATATAATTGTCTTAGCTATCTTGTGTATATATAAATTTTTATTTTCCCTTCCTTCAATAAATTTCTTCATTAGTTAGTCAAATATTTTATTATTGAGTCAGTTTTTCTTTCAGTTTATGCTTGCCTCTTCATCTTAGAATCATTATGGTACTCTGATTCTCAAAGGAAGTTTTCTTAATTTAAACATTTATTTATGTCACCCATTCTAAAAATGTGTTATTTCAGTATCTAATCTTCCAAATTTCCCTACAAACAACATAACTTTAATGTTCTTTCTGAAAGATTATTCTTCCATAGTGTAAGAATGCCATATTCTCCTTATCAATTAATAGTAGTTAATGAGAGCCAGGTTTATAAGTTTGTAGAGTAGCACTTGCCTGGCAAGTACAAGGTCCTGAGTTTGATTCCTGGTACTGTAAGAAAAAAAAAAAAAAAAAAAAAAAAAAAAAAAAAAAAAAAAAAAAAAAAAAAAAAAAAAAAAAAAAGTTAATCAGATAAAAACACTATGTATCAGAAAACTTGATTATATTTGCTGAAATAAATTTCATTGTCATAAAAATCAAGGCAGTCATCTGTTCATCGTTTTAGATGACTTTTCAAATAACTGCTTCAAATTAAAATTATGTGATTAAAACTAATCACATCTCAAAATTTTGATGTAGTAAATGTGAGAACAGTGCTTACTATGAAAGGCTAAGCAAGGAAAATTTATGCAATGGATACAATTTTGAATTCAGAAAGGAGAAATAAGTTCTGGTGTTGTGCTGCATGTTAGAGTGTGTTAAAATGCACCTTGATGTGTAAATGGAAGAGTATTCTGAAATTTCAAATGCTAAGAAATGAAAACCTTTTAAGATGACAGATTCCCTGATTACTTTCAGCCTATGATTATACAATGTATACATATATCAAGATATCACATGACAACTTCAAAATATGCATAATTATTGTGTGTCACTCAAAAATAATATGAAGCTTAAAATACTCAATTGTTATTTCTTCTAAGCTTGCATAAATCTTACAAATTAATTCTCAGAGAATTGACATTTATACAATAATTAGTCCTCCCATGTAGGAATAAGGCCCTGAGGAATTAAATAACTGGCTAAGGAATTTGATAATTGGAAGTTTCATATCTTAAGGGACATAGTGGAAATAAATATTATTTCCATCCTGAATTTGAAGTGATGAATAATTTGAGTAATTTGAAACCACATCTTTGATGAGCCCCCTGAATTACGAGTCTAGTTTCTCTTTTATTAGAGAAAGATTAAGAGGCAAATTTATGGGACATGTGCATGTCCCAGAGAAGTTGTTGCCTTACATGCATTAAATATAGATGAAACACGGTTTGCTTTTTGATTGTCCCACACTGTTATAAACATGATGCCCTCCTGTTTCCAAAATTGATGATTTTAGTTAAACTGAAAAGCACTATGTATCACAAAGCTTACGTTTTTATTTGGCTGAAATATTTTATTAGTGTATGCAGTTTTTGAGCATTTGCTTTTGAAAGGCAGAAAGAGTATTGAATGACAGTTTTAGGAACTTAGCTGAGAAAAGACGATGCGTGGAGATGTCCAGCAGCAGCACGCTTCGCCTGCTTCGGTAGCTGCGTGAGCTGGTTGCACATGTTCCTCTCTGTTTTGGTATTTATATTGTTTTTTGAAGTGCAGGGTCTTTATAATTTCATAGCTCAGGGTTCCAAAGGCCAATCAAAACCCAAGAGAATGATTCAGAATATGCTGCCAGTAATTTGGGATATACATACATACATACATACATACATACATGTGTGCATACATGCATACATACATACTTACTAAAATTATACTGTAAGAAGACATGAGAAAAATATCTGTTAGTTGTAATTATTTACACAGGCTGGAGGTTGGATAAAGGTACATTAGGTCAAAATATTGAACAAAATAAGGGCTGGCTGAACAGCTTAAAGGATTAAAGTACCTGGAAGTGGGTGCCTGGGCTTGAGGTTCAAACCCTGGGACTGGTGTGCCGACTCTGCCCCTGAGGTGCACTGAGAGGGCAATTGAGACTGGGCTTGGTGGCACGTGCCTGTAATCCTAGCTCTTTGGAGGCTGCAAACAGTTGGATCACCATGTGTCCGATCTAGTAGTGTGACCCTGAACACGCTGTACACTCTTCCTAAGATATGAAAAAAATACACATTGAACAAAATGAAAAAGAATAATCAGCCATCATATTTAAATCAACAATTGTGTTGGCATAGATTATTACTGAGCTTGTTACATGAGTTCTACTCTTAAGTGCTAAGAATTTATGCTTCAGTGTGAAAGCTCCTCTGCACACTCATTCTATGTTTTGTGTGAATTTTAGCGTTGGTGTTATAATAGATGTGAATAAACTGCGTAATCACAAGGAAGTGAACAAACGTATTAGAGAAAGGATATTTCAGATAATAGAGACCATAACATAGAAATCTGACTATTCACAAGAAATCATAATCATAGGGTTTGTGCAATATTTTAAGAATTTATCATGGTCACCCTGCAGTTAACAGTGACTTTTCATAGGAATGTGTCAGCAAATTTTAGAGCATAATTGTGGAAAAGTTTACTCTTTTATTTATTTTGCAAAGTTAATATTTTAATTTAATGATTCTGGTAATGCTAGATCCAACCCAGAATGACCACTGTTTTAAGTAGCTGATATCTATTAGTCAACTTGTGATTAGATTTCTAAGTTGAAAAACACACATGTTAAATTCAAGCCTTATGGCTTGATTTATGATTTTGATATTTATACAGAAGGTTTCTATGCAATTTAGTATCCCAAAGGAAATTGTATATTTTCATGTATTAATGGAATATTTCCATACTATTATTTAGCTTTAGCTGTTGTTGTACATGTTAATTGCTCAGCAAAAAATATTACAAAGTATACAATCAAGGACTTAATCTTCTATAAATCATGTGCTATCCTTATCAACAATTCTTGTTATTAAATAATATCAATAATTTGAAGCAATAATTTGAAGGAAGATTTTAAATACATGCGTAGATATATGTGATACATACATGTGATAGAAATATAATTGAAGTATGCATCTGATAAAGGGAAATTCAGATAATTTTGTCTCAAATTTGCCATACATTTATAAATAGCCCTACATTCTAGTGTTTCATGTGTCCCTCTCTGTGAAGCCGTCATCCAGTTAAATGTCCCATCCAATTCCAGGGGCATGAATGTTGTAAGCCACAAGAGCAGGTGAAACACGGCTGCACTGCTGTGACTTTGCAAGTCTCTAGTCCATATTAAAATACTTAAAGAAGTCTTTCAATGCACTGGCAGATTGCATATATTACCGCAATGTGTGTGTTATGGCTTATTACTAGGAAAATAGGTGTTGTCCAGATGAAATACGGCAGTCATCTCTTCGATCTTTGGCAAAAATAGACACAAAAAAAGTGAGATGAGGACAGAGAAGCAGCACCAGCACCAGGTACCACAGCCCCTGAAGCGCAGGAGCAGAAGCAAGCACACACTATCACATCTGAGCTATATTAATAATAAGCTGGCATGCCAGGGTCTGAGATGGTGTCAGATGGAACAGTGCAGGGATTTCAACTCCTTTGGACGACCAAATAAACCCACAAGGCTTTTTAACCTCACAACTTACATGCTTGATCTTAAAAGCAGAAAGCATCTGTCTGTCTATCTGTCTATCTGTCTGTCTGTCTTCTTTCTCCCAAACTGAAAAACTGTTGCATGTTATACCAAAGACTGTGAAAGTTCTCATACACTTTCTTCTTCACATTTAATCCTTATTTTTTTCTTTTCTTTTTTAATGTATTTGGTACAAAGCCTTACTATGCAACTCAGACTCATAGTGATCCTCCTGTTTCAGTGTTCCCAGTGCTGGGATTACAGGCCTGAGCCATCACGGCCTGATCTCAGTGGCTGGCTCAGTGTACCTGGGTTGGGACCAGCAAGGCATGCAGAACTGAGGATCACGCCCAGGTCCTTGCCTAGGCAGACACACCACTGAGCTATCTCCATGGTCCAGTCATTTCTTCTAACTCGTGGACAACCTGTATTCACTTAAGAACTTAGAAATTTTCCATGTTGTCAAAAAAACTGTATCAATTTTAGTATTTAAAACTGAAGCAAGTAATGCGGTTGTTGTAATTTAAGAAATTACAACTGTGAAGTGAGTGGACAGAAAATTCGTTCTATCCTGGGATTGTTTTGCTTTCTCTGTCTATCTTTATATTGTGTTTTTGCCAGGAAATCTTGAGGTGCCTGAAAGAAAACGAGCTGACCTGTGATGGAGACAGCAAGCTAGGTAACTGACAGATACTAGCAAGTAGAGTACAGTGTTAATTCCTGATAGTATCCTTTTCCAAAATTTCTAAGGAAGTAACGTTGTAGACAATACTCAGACAATATCAAGCTGTAATACCAAAATTGCCTTCAAGGTGACTGGAGATAAACGGGATACTGAAAGTTGTTTGTGTAAATCTTTGATTTATTTGGACAGTACTTGTAACGTTAGCTTTTGCCTTTAATAAGCTGTTTGATATAGATCGGCCTAGATATGAGGTCATCAGGGAGAGACTTAAGTTTTTGGAATTCAAATATTCAAAATTAAAGTTTCATTCATTTCTTTATCAAAGATGTTTCAGGGACATATCTCTGGAGACCTTCTCAGAAGTCAATCAGACATGTCTAGATTTGAATAGGCAAATCTCAACAATTGCTTTATTATTTCTATTATGGTGAGGATGTCCTGTGAGGAGCAGACAATTAATGTGTGTCCCCATTGGGGACTTATTTTTCACATGTTTAAACATGATGATATTTATTCAGTCTCATTTTTCTAGCACAGTAAATTCAGTATAAAAATTTTTATATTTTGAAATGTAAAATTGGTTTCAAACTGATGGAGTACGTGAGGTTTCTCTTAACGTAATACTTAAATAGAAACAGTCAAGTAACACTTTAAATGCTAGTGAAGATATTTCCCCATTAATCTGAAACAGCTGAAGAATGGGAAGTATTTGAAAGACCCCAAATCCTTTGTAACAGAGTAATACTCCGTTATTTATAATTACCAAAAGTTTTATTCACGTGTTGGACATAGAGGCCACTTCTAAGATTTAGCTATCGTGAGTTGCACAGTTGTGAGCCATCGTGGCCGTGGATGAGAGCCACGGGGTCTGGGGTCCTAGGAGATGATCTTAGATGGGGAGCAACTGAGTCTAGCAAAATCTCTAGTCTAACTTCATTGAGGAATCTATGCTGATTTTCACGAACACGGTGGCAATTCACATTCCTAATCCTGCAGAAATGACACAATATTTTTTTCCGCATAGCCCCTCACCAGTACTTGCTAATATTTGATGCCTAGGCGATAGCCATTATTTTGGAGGCAGGCAGAATCTTCGTGTTAATAAAATCTGCATCTCTCTGGTGTTTAGTTAGCTATATTGAACATTTTTCCAGCACTTGTTGCCCATTTCTGTTATGTCTTCTAAGCACATGTTTTCAGTTCCTGGCCCATCTTTTAATTGAGTGTTGTTCTATTTGGAGAGGTCTGATTTTTTGGTGTTTCTTATATTTTATAGATTAGTCTTTACAAAAAAAAAAAATAGAACAATTTATTTAGTTATTTATTTGCTATAAGGTCTCACCAGGCAGCTCAGACTTTTACTGATTCTTCTGTTTCAGCCTCCCCGGTGTTGGGATTTCCTGTGTAGTTCGCAATTCACGGTTTTACCATGTGTGATTTTGGTGGCTGGTATAGAGTTCTGGGGTGGGCCCAGCACGCAGTACTGGAGGCTGAAGTCAGGGACCCTGTGTTCACCAAGCAGGTGCTTAGACCTCCGAGCTATCTCTGTGTCCTGAGATTATTCTCATGTCTCAACAATATCTGGGAAAGTGGTTTTTTTTTTTTTTTTTTCCTTCTCATTCTGTAGGTTTTATCTTCACTCCATTGATTGATTTCTTTGCAATGGTTTTAATATAATTTGATCTCATTTTGTTTCTTTCTTTAATATTCTTTGTACTGTTGCTTGCGTCACTGGGGTTCTGTTCAGAAAGCCTTTACCTGTCTTATGTCTTCAAGAGTTTTACCAGTTTTATCTTTCAACAAATTGTTTGTGTTTGATGGTGTACAGCTTGAGCAGTGGTAACCTGTTTGCACTATTTGTGAACAACTGGATTGATGAACAGAAGTATTTTTCCACATTTTGTCTTTGTTTGCAAACTCTACATCTTGTGCCAAGTAAGACCACTGCCGTCTGTTCTGCACAAACACAGATGTGACCATTTTTTCCAAAACTGTGGAGCAAATGTAGCTCCTAAATTGAGGTAGCATTGTATTCACTGTATTCTTATTTTAATGTGGCATATGATGAGGAATGAGTATTCAGTCTTCTGCTTGTAAGTTACCTTGAATTACTGGCAGGAAAAAGTATGCATCTGACACCATATACTAAGTCATCTAAATCAGATATACAAGTTTAAATGCTGTATAGTTCCTCCTGCACGAGAAACCTAAAGTACAGAGAAGAAAATAAAAGAGAAGTAATAGGAAGTGGGGAGAAAGGTTTTGTTCAGACGTGGAGTGGATGAAGAGATGGAATGAGGTGGAGGCAGGGCAGGGAAAGGGGATGAGAGAAAGAATTAAGATGTGGCATGCACATGTACGAGCTGGACACGTGGAACCCAATCCTTACGCAGCACAGATGCTCAACAATGAAAAATGAAAACTGAAGAAATGAACTGGCCGAACTCTGAAGGAGGGCAATAGGCAGGCGGCAACGTCTCCCAATATAAAACATTTAAACTAACTCTTGTTAAGTACAATTAATGAATCTCTAAGTTAGTGTAACAATTTCATAATCGTGTAACTAGCTCACGGCTGAGCTATTGTGGTCATTTACCTCCTAGATATGAAAAGCACATGACAAAAGACAATTGGAAGTTCAAATTATCCAACCTTCTAAGGAGATTTTCTTGCTTCCACAATGCCTATGAAGTGAAATAAGCCTTATTGCTTAATGAAAGGTAAATATGTAAATATGTTTATAAATACTTAAATAAGATCTAAAAAGAATTTAGTATATCAATATACTTCAGTAGAGAACTATTTTAAAAATTACTTGGAATTATTATTATTATTATTATTATTATTATTATTAATTGATTTATCTATTTTTTTGTGGTACCAGGGATTGAACTCAGGACCATGTGCTTGCAAGACAAGCACTTAATCCACAGAGCTTTCTCCCCAGCCCTACTCTGAATATTATTCTGCATTTGGCTTTACCTTACAAATTTGTAAGAAGGAAATAAACCTTTTTCATATTGATATGGTATGTGCTTTAGGATGAAATTATAATAAATATTTCTTCATAATGATATTCTAAAATTAAAAGCATGACAGACTTCTAAATAGTACTATTTCCTTGGATGTATCTTCTAAAAGATTGAGGGTGATGAGTATCTAATGAGGAGATCTCACGAATGTAGAGTTCATATCCACTGAAAAATTAGACTTCTCTAAAAAATGTAGAGACTAGTGCATACATTGTCCACATTTCAACTAAAAGTGGTTTCTGTTTTGGAGTAAAGTGGTGACATATTAATTGTCTCTTAGGTAAACCAGATTGCTAACCAATAATTATACTCCTCTGAATGTAACATTCTCATTGGATTTGTACCGACTACCTTTGGGCATATTGGCATGTAATGTATAGTAATCCTATGTTGTAATGTTTTAAAAAAGTTAGCTTCCAATAGATTTCCTCTTAGATTAGTGTAGTGTCTTTGTGTAAAGCCACTTTTAATTTTTTTCTTCTCAGTTGTGAAGTAGATTCATTTAATCAAAAGTGTACTTCGCAGTACAAGAAGTTTGAAATTCCTGGATAAGATTATGTCAGTTTATAAAGCTGAAAATAATTTTTGTCCTGAGAACATAATACATCCTCAGTCCATTCAAAAGATGCTGCTTTTGCATTGCAAAGTTACCTAACATAGCAATAGAGATGAAAGATACTGGCCTTGAGGAGAGGAAACACAGGCCTCCCTCCCTTTAACCCTAGACTGTAATTTGATTAGTTTCTTACTTTCTACATTTCAAAGAGATTTCTTAAAGTCATAAAAAATGTAGAAATGATACAGAATTTCACTAAACAAAATGATAAGAATTCAACAATTGTCGTTATGTCACATATTGTTCTCTTTAAAATAGTTGTTCTGATTAGCAGACATAAGCACGTAAAATAATTAAAATTATTTAAAAATGTAAAAGGAAGGGGGAGAAAACATCAGGCATTAACTGCTGCTTTCAATAGACCAGTAGAGTTCAGCAGTATAATTATTCAAGCTATCATGTGTGTATGTATATATTTTTCCCTTTCTTCTTTCTTTCTCCTTTCCTATCTATAATTTTTATTCTTAGATGCGTAATGCCAAAATCCCTATTAGAGTTAATAAAGTGGAGATTGTCTTAGGTCTTCTCCACTGAATAACTGCCAGGAAAAAAACAATAAAGAATCCATCAACTGTTGTATCTTTAACCTGCTTTGAATATCAGTTTCATTGATTTATTTATGTCTGCCTCTTTTTTTCTCCTTAAAAGAGAGGTTGCTCATTTCAATGAATATTTTACATTTTGGATAGAACTATGAAACTCAATTGTTTTATGAGATTTTAGAAAGTATAATATTAGAGTCTTGTTTTCAGAGTAAAATACATATAAATGTTATATTTTCAGCTTTATGAGCGAATAGGGAACATGATTCAAGGCGTCAAGCAAGTCATATTGCTATTAATTCCTGTGTTTACTGTGTAATGGAGCCAAGGCAGAGCCAGTACCACCTTCTAAACTTTTAAAGGAACACCGTAAACTCTTCTTTTTTTTTTTGAGACAAGGTCTCGCTATGCAATTGAGGCTGGCCTTGAGCTCACTTTTGTAGCCCAGGCTGGTCTCGAACTCGCACCGATCCTCCTGCCTCCGCCTCCCGAGTGCTGGGATTATAGGCGTGAGCCACCACGCCCGGCTCATAAACTCTTCTGTTCTTTGGAATATCAAATGTATTCTTATTGTTGATAGATAAAGATATCCCTCTTCTGATTACATGGACATCAGAGGTTGCAGCATTACTTAGTAGAGTCTAAGCTTATTCGCAGGTGGAGTTGCAGAACCTGAGGCAGGGTTAGCGCGCAGCTCTATGGGGGAGCAGGAACCCTACGTGAGATCCTGAGTTGCATTGTCCGTCCGTGGCCTCCAGAATCTCACCTACAGAACTGAGGTAGCCACTAGCACTAGTTGCTTCCTACTCTACGTTGGGTGGAAAATATAGTACAAGTTGAGGAAATACATCAGGCTACAGATCCATAATAATGTTTTATTATGGACAAAGACAAGATGATTGTTTTTACTGCCTTTACCTTGTTCGAAAGAAGCCCACTGAAAAATGAGTAAAAAAATTTATGTATGCGACCAACTATATATTGTTCATTTTGTTAAATGAATTTTTTTTTTGAGACATTGCCTTGCTGCACAGTTCAGACTGGCCTTGAACTCACTTCATAGCCCAACCTTGCCTCAGGCTCCCAGCAATCCTCCTGCCTCAGCCTCCTGAGAGTGCTGCATTTTGATATGTGTGCCATCATGCCCAGGTTAAATGACATTTTATGGTAAAGTAAAAGCAACAGACGTTCGGAAGCAACTGTGACTGTCAAATACTATGTGCATTGTTTCATTTAAAGTGTATGAAAGCCTTGAACAGAAAGCTGTCTTTGTGTTAAAGTGCAGAGAGATAGAACTGAACTTGAGGCTCAGCTTATCTCTGAAGCACACACTGGCAGCCGAAGTTCTACGCTTGTCCCTTGATTTTATTTGTTAGTTAAAAATAATATTCATTTTCTTTTTTTTCAATATTTAAGCTACAGGCAATACTATCAAGTTCTGTTCTTTGAAACAGTGTTTGCCCTCTTATTACAAAAGAGAAACTTTTATTTATTTATTTTTTGTTTGTTTGTTTTTGTATTTTTTAGGGAGGCATCTAGAGGGCACTCGGGGTCTCACTACTAGATAGGACTCGTCGTGATCCACCTGTTTACAGTCTCCCAAGAGCTGGGATTACAGGCTCATGACGCCATGCCCAGTCTGGAGGAACACTGGAAAGGATAGAGACAAGTTAAAATTAAACATTTGAGTTACTTGTTGCCATACTCCCCTAAATTTTATTCATCTAGGTATGAATTCCTAGGGATTTTTCATACATTGCGTACAAATTCGCCCCTTCAGCCCTAAGCCAGTGTCAAGATGTTTCTGTCTGGAGCTGAGACTCTAAAGGTGAAAGACATTAAGGATCAAATTACACCTTCCTGTCATCACACAGAGAGACATTATGTTAATTGTAATATTCATACCATGATTTTTCTGCTAACATTGCTGTAAATAACTGCAAATTTTGTCAACATTCATAACACTACTAATAACGTTTACATGGTTTCCCAGTAAATATATAATTATTATTCAGTGTTTCTCTTCTTAAACATTTACATAATATATAAACATTACAACCATCTAAAGTATGTTTGAATATATTAAATCGAGACACATTCTTGTAAGTTACTTTTCATATTCATCCAAAGAATATTTTTTGCCTAATCTATGTCTAATCTGTAAACTTACATTATGACCAAGACAAATTTTTTCTACATTATTTAGATTGCTGTTTTAAAATTCCATGTAATTATAGGTTGAGTGGAGAGCCCAGAAACAACACTTGCTCATTTTCAGTCCAACCTAAAAATGTTGTTTCATGCAGATAATGATACCTATCTTTTTATTTTAATTCCTTATTGGAATGCTACCTGCAAGAAAGCATGTCTATTCTATTCCCTGAAGAAATTCAGGCACTTAAAATATATTTAAGAGTAAAAAACAAATGTAATCATTGTCAGCAATTGTCTTTTGTATGGTACTTTACAGTTTCAGAAGTCTAGATTTTTCTATTTCTTTTCTTTTCATTTCTTAGTGTGTGTGTGTGTGTGTGTGTGTGTGTGTGGTACTGGGGATTGAACTAAGGATCCTGCACTTGCCAAGCAAGTGCCTATTCTACTGAGTTATTGCACCACCCTTGTTTTTCTAAATTTTGAGACAGAGCTGTTAAATTGTTGAGCTGGGTTTCAAATTTGGAACCACTTGTCCCCACCTTCCATGGAGATGATACACAAGTGCTGGTCACAAATGCAAACACAATATTTTGTGGCTACAAATGAGCGGATGTTTGCATGTCTTCCTTAACTGCTTCATTTTACTAATATTCTTTAAATGTATTTAGTGCAGGGCTTACAGTATCTCCTTAAGCAGCTCACACTCGTAGTGATCCTCCTGTTTTCAGCCTCTGAAGCACCACAATTGCAGGCGTGCACCACCATGCCCAGTCTCAATTGCCTTCTCAGTGTGCCCCAGGGGTGGGGCCTGCAGGGTCTGTGGTGCCAGGGGTTAAATCTTCGTCCCTGTGCTGTGTGTAGGCAGGTGCTTTAGTCCGCTGAGCTATCTGGCCGGCCCAGTAAAATCTTAATTAAGTTTCATTTTGCTTCTTTAAACTGGAGTGCACATATATTGTCCATTTACATGATTTTGTTGAGTCCCTGTCTTAGCTGAATCCTCTTTTTTAACATAATAGCTTTAGAGAAACTCTGAAATGATACACACACACACACACACACTTGGGATTTTTTTTCTTCTTTCTGATAATCTGATTTTTTTCTTTCAATTTTTAAAACATCTAGTCTTCATAATGAGAAATAACAAGTGACTTTCTTTGTACTGCTAACCAGAGGAGACTTCCAAGTATCTTTCAAGTGTGTGTGAGTGTGTGTGTGTGTGTGTGTGTGTGTGTGTGTGTGTGCATGTGCGTGTGTATAGGAAAAGCAAAGATTCTCATCTGATTCTTCACGAGAAATTGTAAATTTACAAAGCTGATTTTCCTGTATCAAGAAAAATGTCTCAGAATTAATATTTTTCTAGGAAAATTACTCAAAGTATTCAAAATAATATTTCAAAAATTTAGAATGAATTTCAGTGTGTTCGGAAAACAGCAGCCTCAATAAAATTATGGGAATGTTATATGATAGTTTAAATTTTTTAAAAAAAATTATTCATTTAAACATTACATTAAAATATACTGTGTTTTGCCTATATACTCCAACAAATTGCTTTTCTCCTATGTTGATACTAGGGTGTTATTTTCACACATGAATAATCTTACAAAAAAATGGCTGTACTACCATCAGAAATAATAGCTTGAGAACAAGTGCTTTAAAATTAAAATGACAATTTATTTTTCAGCTCTTCACTCTTATGTATTTAATTGGCAAGTTTCCAAAAGCTCCATACATGGGTCGAATTATTTATTTACTCAGAAATACATTTTGCAATCAATTTATTTTATAGCCTTTCAAAGTGAATTGTGCTGCAGAACATTAGATGTCTCTTGGGTAAACCATGCTGAGTTTTCAGTAAGCGCATTGGTGCGTCTCTGATGTCAGCTTTCATCCTTTGAAAGAAGTCACGTCCGCCACTTCTCTGCAGTGCTGGGGCTGGCGGCGCTGTGTCTTCCTCTGACCTCAGGTGAGATGAACCTGACCCAGGTGTGCATTCTGAGGAAGAAAATGTTTGCCTCAGACAGCAATCTTCTTAGCCCATGTAGCTGAACAAGTCAATTCAGTCAAGAAGTTCCTGTAGAAATTAAGCTCCTATATAAAGCGGAGTTGAACTTTAATGCTATTTTCAGCTTAGTAGAACACAAACGTATGTAAGCCCACTGTTGTTTGATAGAAGCATCATTTTACCGAAGAACCAAAGGCTTGGAACTTTGGCTCAGCTACTCACGTTTCCAGAGGGTCGCGGTTTGATTCCTAGACGGAGCTAGAGAGCACTGCTTGGTGCTGTGACTCCAATGCTGGATGCTTATCCCAGGAAGTTTATTTTTTTTCAATTTTTAAAATATATAGTATTCATAATGAGAAATAAAAAGTGACCTTCTTGCTGGGTGTGGTGGCGCACGCCTGTAATCCTAGCACTTGGGAGGCTGAGGCAGGAGGATCGGTGCGAGTTCGAGACCAGCCTGGGCTACAAAAGTGAGCTCAAGGCCAGCCTGAACTGCATTGAGAGACCCTATCCAGATAAATAAATAAATAAATAAATAAATAAATAAATAAATAAATAATAAAAAGTGACCTTCTTTGTATTAATAACCTGAGGAGACTCCCAAGTGTCTCTCAAGCAGCATTCCGGGTCTCACCGAATGTCTTCTTTGAGTTTGCCTGAGCCTGTTAGATTATTAATGCTCAGGAATTCCTCCCAGGGACAGCCGTTATGGTGTTGGGGGGAAGTGACAGCCAGCATCAGGGAAGTTTCCCGGGTCTAGGAAGTTTGAAAGTGACCACCGCCTTCACGATAATTGTCAGTTAAAATGCATGGAGATTCGTCTACATTAGGAAAAATTCTTCATGTATATAAGTGTTCTCACTATCATGTGACATAAACCGCAAATTATTAGTAGGAATGGTATAATGTGTGATTATAACTCTCTCTCCATATATACATATCTCTCCTTTCTCCCTCTCTCCTATCTATCTATCTATCTATCTATCTATCTTCTGTATTCTATATATACTCTTTCTGTCTTTGTCTCTCTTGTTCTCTGTGTGTGTGTGTGTATATATATATATATATATATATATATATATACACACACACACACACACGTTTTTCACATTCATATTGCTTTTTACCATAGCAATACAGCAATTGCTCCGAATGCATTCCCATTGAAGGGATCAGCGTTGCAATTCCTCTATTAGTCACAAGACACAGAGGACCTTAACCTCCCGCCTAATGACACAAACATACTGTCGCAGTTTGATTTTTGCTTGTTTCATCTATGTTTGATTTTTCACTTAGTCCTAGGCAAACCGATATAAGTAGCTATTTTTATCAATACATTGTAGACTTTGTGTTTAAGAAACTGTCAGTCAGTACAGTTACATATTTTCAATTTTTAGCAAATAAAAGTACAAGGAAGAGCGTTTTGTTTAATCATTGAAATATAAGTTCAAATAAAGCAGTTGTTATAATAAGGTCAACTCCAGGTGTAATACACAATCTCAAGTAGCAATAACAAATACTTGACTACTTCGCTTCTCTAAAATCTACTAATTTGTCTGAGGCTACACTTCAAAAAGAATAATTAAGATTTTGACAAATTATCTTCCATTTTCATGTAGTAATATTTACATTTTACTTTCTCATCAAAGTTAGACAAACATAAATAAAAGGTGAAATTATATTTTTGGTCTCTAAATGTTAGCCTTACTTTACTGTGAAATTTTTCTCATTTTGTAGTGGAGTAACTCTTTTTTAAAATTTGTATGAAAGCACTGCCTACTGTCAAGAGAATTTGGTTCCCTAAGGAGGAGTACTCTCTAAGGGCCAGACTGCCATTAGCAGTTATGGGAAGCCCCGGGTTCTGTTGTTGGGAGAGCTGGACAATATCCAGCCTACACTTGGACAAGTGTTTTCAGCAATGTTTACTTTTGTTGCTGCCAAACTAAACTGACTGCATATATTCAATCAGTTACTAATATATGGGAACTACAGGGGAGAAGACAAAAAGTGGCACCAATTAGCAATATCCCTTAGCATCCTAAGTATATCACGCAAGTAAAAGGCATTATGCAAGTAACTGTGCTAATACAGCGTATAGATGTCATAGAACTTAAACAATGGCAAATTGTTGCCAGATGATGAGCTGCCTAATTGCAGTAATTAAGGTGGTATTTATAAGATTTAGAAAGTACATACTGATAGACAGAAATCATCAGGCGAAGGAGGTGAAGGAGACCGTGAACAGGAGATCAGAAAATGACAAGCCCAAGATGTCTGAGGCATGGGTGATCATAGCCAAAGGAAAACATTATATTTTGAACCCAAATAGTAAAATAATTTTCACATCAAGTGAAGAAAGTTGGATTTCATGTTCTGGAGGACATAAACTATGTTAAGGAGTGGATCCATATAATTGTCTGCTTTATGTTGGTTTCTATTGGTAAACATCTTAAAGCGGCTGCTGCTGCTGCTGGCCCTTGTATTTAGGAACAGATCAAGGATTCACTTAGAGATCTAAAGCAGGACAAGAACTGAGATTAAAAGAAATGTGCGCACATGCACCAACACACACGCCTGTGAGCAGCCTACTGCTACTTCTAAAAGTGCATTAAGCTGCTAATTCCCTAATAGTGGTGATGCTATGAAAAATATGGACTTCCTAAAGTCCCGCTTGAACTCAGGAGACTTTTGAGAGACGTTTTTAGCAAATAACAAGTAGGAATAGGGAAAAGAAACTGTAAGTTTACAATGTATTTAGATGATCTCTAAATTCATTTTAATATCTACTCAAAACTTTTCAAGGCAAAAAGATTTATCTTACTTGAAACATTTCAAAGCAAAAATGTTATCTGTGAACTGATTTATGTAACTTATGGGCTTTTTGAAACATGTTTTTCAAATCTATTTATTCAGCAACTGCGGTTATTTCAGTATTTTTGACAATGATTGCCAAGTATGATGTTGACCACATTATAATTCTCTGATAATGTTTTTGAATCATTTTTGAACATTTCCTTATATTTCCAGGCTATGATGTTTGCACACACATAAACTCTATACAAATAAGATAACATAAGAGCATATGAAAGCACATCTTTATTTTAAATAATCAGTGAAAGCACAAGAGAATGAGATATTTGAGCTTTGTGACAAAATACACAATTCAATTTTTAAGCCATAGCCACTGTCAGTTTGCTCTTTGTGTCGTTTGTTTATTTGCTTTTCAGGTTGAAATTGTGAAATATTGAGACACATTGTTTGTTGGAGACACTGTTTATTATTTTCAGCTGCCATGTTTTCATGGCCTGCTGAGTTACGTTTTAATCAAGTTTTAAACCCATGAACATACAGACAAGAATGTGATGCATAAGCAGACTGAACAGTTCCCCTCAGATAATATTCACTACTTTGCCTTTTAATTTTTCTTTAGTTAATAGAATAATTAGTTTTGTTATGTAAATTTTCCCAGAATTTTAAATTGATCGAACTTCACTGTCATGTGTTTGAGGTTGGGAGAATTTCCCAGCAATTGTTTACTGTGTCTCAGATAGTGAACAAACAAAGGAGGATGGTGGAATGCAAGAAAAATCTAATGCGATTCTGAATTGCAGGTGTGGCAATAGTGGAAAGTGTAATAGTGATAGCGAAAAAGAAAAGCTACACATAAAGTTACCACACGGTCCAGCCATTCTACCTGTGGGTACATACCCGCTCGCCAAAGAAAATAATGAAAGCACGAATTTAGAAAATATTTTTACAGTCATTTTTACTATCGCAAAAGGAAGAAACAAATCCATTCTCTACTTGTAGATTAACAATTAAGTAAAATGTGATTTATATAGATCTTGCTTTAATTTGTCCTTAACCACCAAGCAGAAAATTTTAACCATGAGGCTTAAAAAGTAAATCCAGGTTAGTATGTTGAGCTATAAAAGGCTCAAGTCAATAGCTACCCACTTTGCCAGTTCTGCAAAAAACCCGCTACTGTCATGCAATATTGGACTAAGCATACAACTATTTTATCTTAGCTCAATGAGAAGAAATATTTGTGCCAATAGTGTTTGGAAAAGTTATTGTGTCTGCATCTTGTACTTGAAACAGCAACAAAGGAGACCACAGTGTACATTGTGTTAATTATTATGGCTGCCCTACTAACTTGTTGTGACACTGTCTCATTGTTATTTCTTATTAGTAGTACTAAAAATATGAAAAAAAGAAATAAATAAAATGTGATTTATATACACAATGAAATAGCATTCAGTTTTGAATTGCAAAACAATTGTGACGTGAGTTTCAACCTGCAGAAACTTGGAAGATAGTTAATTTAAACCAGTTCACAGGGACAGACAGCATAAGAAGCCTTCACGGAAGTTTCCTAACTACAGTCAAATTTAGAAGAGATGAACAGGAAAAATAAAATGGGGTTACCAAAGGTTAAAAGGAAGAGAGAATGGAAAATTTTAAATGGATGATATGTCCGTTTCAGATGATAACAACGTCCTGGAGATGGATGAGGTGGTGGTTAGATAAATTGTCCTGATTGGATATACCTACTGTGTAGAACTGTACACATAATATGGTTTAAATGGTGAAATTCATAAGTATGCTTTACAATAACTCTCAAGCTCATGAGCACTGCTTCCTTCTAGGGATCCAATGTGGCAACACAAGAGGAGGAGTGAGGGACAAGTAAAAGAGAAATAAAGACAAAATATGTTTAGTGAACAGTACCCGTCACATGTTCTGTAGCTGACACTACAGTAGAGCTCAGGCATGGGCTACTCTTAGGAAACATTAAGCATTAGACAATGGAAATAATCAAGAAAAGAAATCAATAACATTTAAAGTTGTGAGCCAGGCCAAGAGACAGCCTCAATAGATCTACTTAAGGAGTTTGGAAAGGTTCCTTAGAGCATGGTAAGTAAAGCCCGCCTTTATCAGGCAGTAGGCTGCTCTGTCCCTTTGCAGCGCCACCTATCCTGGGATAGCCTCCCAGCAGCTCATGATAGTACTTTGGTGTCTTATCTAGACTGCTCTTGACATATTTCCCAGTGAGCACGTATTTGGTGTTTCCCTTTGTCCTTGGACAGTGTACACCAAGCAGA
>PVJA010012427.1:18781-51905 GCA_004027025.1 Myocastor coypus | reverse complement strand
CAGGCCAGATTTGATAGATAAAATATTATGTATATACATATTCCATAACTCAATTTATAATTTGAAACAATTTTCTTTAAAAAAATAAGCTTATTTGCAAAGCTGGTATGGTTCATTTCATTTCAATATCTGAGATGATTCCTCACTTCATTAATGCATTTGCTGACAAGCTACCTGGTGCAGGTTGGAAGTTTTGCTTTAACTGTTAGTGAGAATGCTGAAATTGTTTATCCACCACAAGGCAGATGGGGAAATCATCAAGGTTGAAGGATATTATCATTGCATCTAGATGTATGCTTTAAACTTTTCCTCTGAATACCTACCAGCAGTAGCACTGATTTAATTTTGTATCTTTTCTAATCCTTTGCTCAAAGGTAACTAATTCAATTACTAAGAATTCTTGGGGTTGGAGAGATAGCTCAGTAGAATATGCACTTGCCTGGCAAGTGCAAGGACCTGAGTTCAATCCCTGGCTTTGAAAAAAAAAAAAAAAGAATTCTTCAAGATCAATTATAATAATAATAATGACAGAGTACTGCATGCTTTTTTTTCCTGAAACATTAATCAAAATATTCTTTTAGGCCAGAGAAGTTTTAAATATATTTTAAACCATAACCATTTTCCAGTAAATGGTCTAAAGACCAACAGCAAAAGATGACCAAGAGTAATTACTAAAATTGTAGCTCTTGGGCTGACAAATCCACAAAACCAATTTTTTTGAAAAAGTGAGGGTGTACCTCAGGAATTCTTGCTTTTTCTTCTGAGAGGCAGGGTCTTGCTATGCTGCCTTGGTTGTCTCCAATCCTTGGGCTCAAGTGATCCACCTGCTTCAGCCTGCTGAGGAGCTGAGATTATAGATGCATGCCACCATATCTAGCTAAGAAATCCCTACCTTAATGAGCATGGTAACACATACTGAGAACCACATTATGTGAGGCTGAGACAGGAGGATGGCAAGTTCAGGCCCAGTGTGGAAAACATAGCAACTTGATAACTCTTTAGTACTATGATTATGACTGGGAGATATCACACTACAGCAGTTTAAGCATTTGCCTAGCAAATGCAAGGTCCTGAGTTTGATCCCAGGTACAAAGAAAAAACAAACAAACAAAAAAATCCTATAGCTGGGAAGCAAGGTGTGGTGGCACAAGCCTGTAATCCCAGCATTCGGGAGGCTGAGGCAGGAGGATAAGTGTGAATTTGAGACCAGCCTGGGTTACAAAAGTGAGCTCCAGGCCAGCCTGAACTGCATAATGAGGCCTTGTCTCAAACACACACACACACACACACACACACACACACACACACAAACCCTATAGCTGGGATTGTAACTCAATGTGAAGGTCCTGGGTAGAGTCTCCAGTACCAAAACAACAACAAAGGGTAAGTATGACTCACAAGTGCACTGTAGTTTACAAACTCTTCATTCAACTGCAGATACTTGTTGAGTGCTATTACATGCAATTCCAGTGTGGAGCCTGGCAAACTGTAGCCTGAGGTCTCTACCTAGCTTGCCATTTGCTTTTATATCACCTGTAAGCCAAGAATGGATATTCTTTACTATAAAGATATGAAAATTTTTTAAAAAAGAATAGTTTATGGCACATAAAATATATATATGAAAGTCAAGTTTCAGTGCTTATAAACAAGTTTCTGTTAGAATACAGCCATACTCATTGATGTCCATACCTGTGCTGCTGGGCAGATGTGACTGACAGACTCCGTGGTGCACTGCTACTATGCACAGTGTACATGGCAGTGACTAAGTCATAATTCAGACTCCTAAAGGGTCACACCTGTCCATGAACTGTGACACTTTAAAATTCAGTTAAATTTTACTGGTGTAGGGCTGGCCAAATAGCTCAGCAGATTAAAGCACCTAAAAGCAGGCACAGGAGCCTGGGGTTCAATCCCTGGGGCCTGCCATGCTGGCCTCTCCACCCCCCAAGATGGTGATTAGAACTGGGCCTGGTGGCACGCACCTGTAATCCCAGCTGTTGCGACACTATAAACAGATGGATCATTATGAATCTGATCTAGTAGTGAGGCCCTGAACACCCTGTAGACCCTTCCCTAAAATACAAAAAAAAGAATTTTTTTTTTACTAGTACAAACAACAACCAAACAAGAAAACGAAAGTGGGCTTTTTTTTGTTTTGTTTTGTTTTAAATGTATCTAGTACAGGTACTACAGGGTCTCACTGCACAGATGGGACTCACAGTGATCCTCTTGTTTTCAACTTCCCAAGTGCTGGGATTACAGATGCATGCCACCACTCCCAGTCTGAAAAGTGGACTTTGGACTTCACACTTTGAAGTAAAGCTGAATATAGCTTTTAACAATTGGAATCATAGGGCCCGGCAGGATGGCTCAGTGGTCTAAAGCGCCTGCTTAGGAAAGCTTAGGCGGCTGCAGGGACTGCGGTTCGATCCTCCGCACCACATGCTGTGCCAGCCCTGCCCTCAGGACAGGCTGAGCCAGACATAAAAATAAATAAAATAAATAAACAAAAGTTCTGAAACAAGAAAAAAAATTAAAAAAAAACATTAAAAAAAAACAATTGGAATCATATTACACAGAATTGTGCTTATTCTGCAAAGACTTCTGGGCTTGCAAATCAAATATGATATACGTCAATGCCATTCTATCTCACCAGAATATTCCCAAGTGACAGATAACACCAGTGAAGAAAATTAGAGAGGTTGGCAGTGTTGAACATTTTTCATATACTTATTGGTCATTTGTACTTCTTCAAAAGTTAAAAACAAAAACTTTAATCATGGAATAAATTTCTTAGAAAAATACAAAATTAAAATAGCATCCAAACAATGAAATACCTAAGAATCAATCTGACACAGGAAGTAAAAGATCTATATAGTGAAAATCACAGGACTCTAAGAAAGGAGAGCAAACAGGTACCTGAAAATGGAAAGAGATCCCATTGGAAGAACCAATGCAATGGAAATGATCATAGTCCTAAAACTGTTATGCAGAGTTAATGCAACCCCCATCAAAATACCATCAGCATACCTTGTAGGACTACAGAAAGCTCTTTTAAAATTCATTTGGAACCAGAAGTGACCTAGAATAGCAAAAGCAACTGTGGGCAACAAAGACAAGGCAGGGACCACCACAATCCCAATTTAATACTACAAAGCTACCATGATAAAAATCAGTATAGTCCTGGGAAGAAAACCAAACCAAAACAAACAATAGCAACAACAAAAAACCAGGCCTGAGCATCAGTGGAACACAGTAGAAGATGAAGTCAAAACTACAAGCACACTCAGCCACCTTATCACTGACAAAGGGTCCAAACATCTTCACGGGAAGAAAGACAGCCTCTTTAATAAACAGTGCTGGAAAAACTGACTTTCCACATGCTGAAGATAAACCTAGACCCATGTCTATCACCATACACTAAACCAAACTCAAAATGGAGGCTAGGGAGTTAGCTCAGTGGAATAAGTGCTTGCCTGGCAAGTGCAAGGTCTTGAGTTCAATCCCTAGTACCGCCATAAATAGATAGATAGATAGATAGATAGATAGATAGATAGATAGATAGATAGATATTTCTTAAAAATCAAACTCAAAATAGACCAAAATTCCAAATGTTAAAATAGAAACACTAAATCTACTGCAAGAAACAATAGGTAGGAATTTTGAAATATAGGTCTAGGCAGAGACTTCATGAAACAAACCCAGAAAACAAGGGTAATACTACAAAGAACCAACAACTTGCATCTGATTTTTTAAAAAATCTTGTGCACAGCAAAAAAAAAATCATTAACAAAGTAAAAAGACAACCCACAGGATGGGATGAAAGTATAGCCAGTTGTCCATAGGACAAAGGATTTATGTCTAAAATATATAAAGAATTTAAAAAATCAGGCTGCTTAAAAAAGATCCAATCAGCCGGATATGATGGTGCAAACCTGTAATCCCAGTGATGCAGGAAGAAAACATTGATCTGGGGTACATGACCTCCAGTAGGGAACCTCCAAATGACATAGGGAAAACCGATCCCCAACCTGAAAAGTACCTGGGACGAGTTCGTGTTCTCTAAAACTGAAGTATGAATTTTAGGAACAAACGAGGTTATGAGCAGAATAGATTTATTGAGGGAAAGGAAGCTCCTGTCAGAGAGGGACAGGAGGGGGGTCCCAAGTGGGCGTTCCCCCCGGAAGCTGTGTCTTCAGGGACTTCTATGGAGAAGACATGGGAACTCGCTTAGGTGGGTATAAGGTGGGACAATGACTATGGTCAACCAATGAGATAACAAGCACCATTGCTCAGGTAAAATTGATTAATATCGGGATCCAATGGGAAGGCAAGTCATGTAGCAAGTGGGCAAGAACACCACCTACTAAGCTTGGGCTTGTGACTCTTTCTAGGCTCTTTCAAGGTGATTGATACTCATGTAGCATATCAATCCCTGATGCCAATCTTTAAGGAACTATGTAGTTGCTTTTAATTACTCTTGTCACAAGATCTGGCCCATGCCAGAGTGTCTTGTCTCTAGTTGTAGAGTCACCTCGTCTTCCATGTCGTCCTTCAGGATCTGGCCCTGTCTGACTGCCTATAATATTTCTATCTAACTCAGCTGCCTACAACACCAGTACTTGGGAGGCTGAGGCAGGAGGATCGGTGTGAGTTCCAGACCAGCCTGGGCTACAAAAGTGAGCTCAAGGTCAGGCTAAGCTGCATAGCGCGAAACCCTGTCTCAAAAAAAAGAAAAAGAAAAAGAGAAAAATCCAATAAAAAAAGGGCTTCTGAATGAATGTACATTTCTCAGATAAAGAAATACAAACAAAAAATAAATATATTATAAGATATTCAATGCTGTTGTTCAGTCAAGGGATGCAAATTAAAACAACATTGAGATTCATCTCACCCCAGAAAGAATGGCAATTATCAAAAAATAACCAATGCTGGGGAGCTCTGTGGCACAAGTGCCTGCCTGGCAAGTGCAAGGTAGTGAGTGGGAATTCCAGTCCTGAAAAAAAAAAAAAAAAAAAAGACACCAGATATGTTGCCGGGCATGGCGGTGCTCACCTATAATCCCAGCACTTGGGAGGCTGAGGCAGGAGGATTGGTGCGAGTTTGAGACCAGCCTGCCTGGGCTACAAAAGTGAACTCAAGGTCAGCCTGAACTGCATAGTGAGACCCTGTCTCAAAAAGACAAGAAAAAAAAAAAAAGAAAGAAAGAAATAACCAATAACAAATGTGCCCTTTTCCACTGTCAGTGGGAGTGCATCTTGTACAACCACTGTGGACGGTAGTATGGAGATTCCTCAAAAAACTAGGACTAGAGGTCCCACTTGACCTTGCTGCACCCTTGCTGGGCATCTTCCTAGTAGAATTAAAACATCATACTGGAGAGATATATGTACAATCATGTTCATAGCAGCACAATTTGTAATTAATTAATTTGTTTTTTAAACTTGATTTGATTATTTTGTGCTATGGCCGGCTCAGCCTGCCCTGGGGATGGGGCTGGCACAGCATGTGGTGCTGGGAATCAAACCTCAGACCCTGTGGTTGCCTAAACTTTGTTAAATAGGTGCTTTAGACTGCTGAGCCATCTCACCGACCCAAAGACTTGTTATTTATTTATTTATTTATCTATCTATTTATTTATTTATTTATTTATTTATTTTTCTGGTGGAACCAGGGATTGAAATCAGGCCTTTGTGCTTACCAGGCAAGTTCTTATTCTACTAACCTATCTCCCTAGCCCCGCATAGCAGCACAATTTGCAAAAGCTAACTCTTGGAAACTTAAATACTCATCAACTGAAGAATGGATAAAAAAAGATGTAGTCATTTTACTTTTATTTATATTTATTTATTTATTTTGTCTTTTTGAGACAGGATCTCGTTATGCAGTTCAGGCTGACCTTGAGCTCACTTTTGTAGCCCAGGCTGGTCTTGAACTCACACCGATCCTCCTGCCTCAGCCTCCTGAGTGCTGGGATTACAGGCGTGTGCCACCACTCCCGGCTCTGTAGTCATTTTATATAATGGAGTACTATCAATCATAAAAAGATGCAACTTGATACCATACTCATAAGCAAAATAAATCAAACTCACAGATGTAAACATCACATTATCTCTCTGGTGTGAGTAACTGAAAAAGTAAATAAGGTACAAGATGCACCATGAGAAACTTCAAAAGGAAAGAAACAGGTGGGGGAAAGGAAAAAGAAAGGAAAGCAAAAAGGACAAAAAAATACAAAACAGGATAGTTATGATTCTGGTTTCTCTTACTTTCCTGCAAAGAAATGTTTATGTTAATATTGTTTGGACCTTTTTTTTTCTTTTTTTTGGTCTTTTTGAGACAGAGTCTTGTTATGCAGTTCAGGCTGGCCTGGAGCTCACTTTTGTAGCCCAGGCTATTCTCCACCTCACACCAATCCTCCTGCCTCAGCCTCCCAAGTGCTGGGATTACAGGCATGCACAACCACACCAGGCCTTGTTTGGACAAGTTTTCATGCTACACCTTGTAATTTGAGTGACCACTTTGAAGGTAACAATACCCAGTGTGTTAATTACTGTTACTTTTCCACTACTTTGTTTTGAACATGTGTCTTATTTATTTTACAATAATTAACAGATTAGATACTGGGGGGGGGTTGTTTGTTTGTTTGTTTGTTTTTTTAATGAGCAGAACATATTTACTGAGGGAAAGAAAGCTCCGGTCCAAGAGAGGGACAGGAGGAGGTCCCAAGTGGGTGTCCCCTGGAGACATTGCATGTTGTTGTCTTCATCATAGTTGTTCAGAGTGCAAGATGTGGACATGATTTCATGTCTGAAAATCATTAGTATCTTTTCACTGCACAAAGAGAAAGTAGCTGTATATTTAGTCCAGTAGTCTATAACAGTAGTAGGTTATCAACTCATCGGGCATTATCTGAAGCTATTGACTTGAGCCTTTTACAACTCAGTGTATGAATATGGCTTTCCTTTTTGCACCTCAAGGTTAGACTTTTCTGCTGGATGGGTAAGACCAAGGTAAAGCAAGACCTGTATTACAAAAAAAATGTAACTTTTGTATCTGACAGTCAGTCAGAGGTCCCCTCAGGATTTACCCTGAAACCATGTACTGTGGCTTGAAGAATTTTTGTCAGTGTCAGCCCTCTGAAAAAGTCACAGCCATTGCTTGACCAATTTGCTCTCTGTGATATTTTATTTTTCTTTAAAATAAAAAACAATTAAGATGAACCATAACCTAAAAAGTCTGTTAGCCACTCAAGAAAATCTATTTCCTGATGGTATTATTAACAAATTGTATTTGACACAATAGCAGAAGACATGTGCCTAGATAAATAAGCTTATTTGAGACTATTTTCAGTGAAAATATTTACTGAAAGAATTGAGAACATCAAGAACAGTACCAATAGTCAAATAAAATACAAGGTAAATGGTTTTTGAACACCTTTCTTTCTTTCTTTCTTTCTTTCTTTCTTCCTTTCTTTCTTTCTTTCTTTCAAATACTACTTATCTCTTGATGAATCAATAGATTCCACAGTTATTGCTTGGTTGTTGTTTATGTAGAGGCAAGGCTGAATTTAAGTTGACTAAAGAATTAGCCTCAGGGAGGGCCAGATAGCACGGTTGATTAAAGCGCCTGCTTAGAAAGATGCCGGGGTCGGTTTCGATACCCCTGGCCTGCCAGACCTGCCCTGCCCCCGGGGTGCATTGAGACTGAGTTTTCTGTGTTTCTTTTCCTAGCTTATTTCACGCTACAGAATGTGACAGTTACGGATTAATGGTCAACTTGAGCGGAAATGCCCAGCTGAGTCAAGTCACGAAGGTTCTGGGTGTGGACAACCCATTCTAAGGAGGATTGTTGTCAGAACCATAAAAGAGGTGAACGTGACGGGAGGAGTTCAGCGGATTTCCTTTGGAAGAGCTTCGGTGCGGCTGATTCTCCGGAAAGACCGTCCTCTGCTCTCCTAGGCGCAGCTCCTGCGCTCGCCCTGCCTTGGGCGTGGTCCCCGCGTTTTGGGTGCCGATGCTTCAGCTTCCAGCACAGACTCTTTGGCGCCTAGCGTAATCCTTTGACTTCCTGCACAAACCCTTCAAACTTCTATTAGGGATCTTCTGGCCCTGTGACGTGGACTGGGGACATTGCCCCGGGCTCCCGACCTTTGGGTGGATCCTTGGAATCTCAAGCACAGGGACAGCTCTTTTGAACTCTTCGGCGTTTGACCCCTTGGTTGGCCACTGTAGGCAGAGCTTGTACATTTCTGTGTCCCGCTTTAAATCTGATTCAGAGCATGCACGGTCTTCTAGGCAGCCTCGTCCTGGTCCTGTGAGCTCTCATAGGCATTAAGCCGCATAATGATCTCCAACTCCATCCCTGCTGTTGCCAATGATAGGACTCTTTCTTCTTTATTGCTGAATAGGAGTCCCTAACTGCCATGTACTTTGGCATCAACAGTTTCTACAGTAAACTTTCCCAATGTTGGGATGTCTATATCATACAAGAGTTTGTTTCCTTTATCTGTAAGAGGTTATTAACTTGTTAGTAGAAACTTACTGTTTGTTTGCTTGTTTGTTTTAAACACAGGGCCAAGTTTAAAATTCTTCAGATTAACATGAAGCACTTTGGGTCACTATTGTGGAACATTGACTGGCTGTAATTAAAGAGGTAGACTTTATGGTATTTCTTAATAAAGTTATCCTATATTTACAAATTTAAAGAGCAGCATATGAAAAATTTACTCTGCAGTAAAAGTCATTTTGAAGAAAGTAAGCATTATTTGAATCCCAAATAATAGGATTCTTTATACATTTAGCATTTCTGAAAAAGATTAAAAGAACAGGCTTTCCATTCCTACGCCTGTCTTTTGACCTCACACCACAGTTTCACTAACATTTCCCAAATGTTATGTGAGTGGAAAGGAAATTGACATATTATTAAAATTTAACTGTTTGAAAGGTTTCTACCTAATACTCTATGTGAAATGAATAATCTGCAATCTAATCAGATGATAAAATTAAAAAACAGAATAAGCCAACAGTATTCTTGTGTAAATATCTTCCAAGGAATGACTATGCCCAAATAAGGGCATGTGCTGGGCTGGCCAGATAACCCAGCAGATTAAAGCACTGCTTAGGCAGATGCACCTGCTGGGGTTTGATCCCTCTGCATGCTGAGAGATGGCGATTGAGACTGGGAGTGGTGACACTTGCGTATATTCCCAGCACTAGAAAAGCTGAAAACAGAAGGATCACCACAAGTCTGATCTGCCCAGTGAGACCCTGTAGATCCTGTAAATAAAAAAACAGAAAAATAAGGTCATATGCTAATGGATATCTATCTGACTGAAAGTATATTTTCTATGATAAAATGTGTAAAATCTCATGCCTCTTTTATAATCAGCATTAAGAGATAAAACCTATGTTGATGAAACCTATGTTGATAATAAAGAATATTAACGTTAAGTTGCAGTTAAACAAAATGTTATTTTCCTAGAGAATTATGTTATCAATAGAGCTATACTACAGAAAAGCTGTATATTATTATTACATTTTAAATTTCATTTACTTTATTTTATTTTTGGTCTTTTTGAGACAGGGTCTCACTATGCAGTTCAGGCAGGCCTTGAGCACACTTTTGTAGCCTAGGCTGGTCTCAAACTTGCACCGATCCTCCTGCCTCAGGCTCCTAAGTGCTAGCATTACAGGCATGTGCCACCACACCCAGCTCCTATTTTCATATTTTTTTTAATTTTTTGTCTAACATTTTAAATTTCATAAACACAAAATTTGTAGAAAATATTATTTTGTTTTCTCATATACTTATTTGGTAATTGTGATTTAGTTTCTTTGCCCAAAAATCCTAAAATTCTTGTCATGTGGCTTTTCAAACAATTCTGTGCCCTCTTCTTTGAATTCCCTGGTGATTAAATATCTTCGGTGAACAAGGACTATGTTTTGAATAACCTGGCTTCTCTTTCACTGGCCAAAACAATCATTGAATCTCAGTGGATAAAATGACATCTTATAATTAAGTCAAGAAAGGACTCTTTTACAGTTATGGCATTATGATTTTAATATAATGTCATAAAGAATTTACTATCCTTAATTTTTTGGCAACAAACTCAGGACAAATTATTATTAAAGCCATTATAATCAGATTCTAACAAGTTAATTCTGCCAATTTTTCCATTAAAATCAGTGCATATAGGGACATATGAGTGGTAGACAAGAATAGGTTTTTGGTTTTTTTTTTTTTTTTTTTTTTTTTTTTTTTTTTTTTTTTTTTTTTTTTTTTTTTTTTTTTTTTTTTTTTTTTTTTTGTGGGACCAGGGTTCGAACTCACGACCTTGCACTTGCCCAGCAGGCACTTGTGTCTCGGAGCTATCTCCCTAGCCCCAGTAGACAAAAATAATGCTATTCTTTTTTTTTTTTTTTTTTTTTTCCTTTTTTTGTGGTTTTGAGACAGGGTCTCGCTATGCAGTTCAGGCTGGCCTTGAGCTCACTTTTGTAGCCCAGACTGGTCTCGAATTCACACCGATCCTCCTGCCTCAGCCTCCCAAGTGCTGGGATTACAGGCGCTTATTCATTTCAGCAGTTTTTTTCTTTAAATATATCTTTAACTTTGTATTTATGAAGCATTTATTTTCCGTTATCTGCTTATATTTCTCATGGTAAATTATAGTTTAAAGTTAAAATACTCAGGCCAGGCATAGCAGCATACCTCCGAGAACCCAGCACTCTGGAAAGCTCAGGCAGGAGTACCACAAGTTCCAGCCCAGTGTGGACAACTTAGAGACTTAGTGAAACCCTGTCTTCAGATAATAAAAATGACTGGAGATGCAGCTCAGTGTGAAGGCCCTGGATTTAATCATTGGCATCCCACAAAAAAGTAATCAAATTATATTTTTTAGAAATATCGTCATTTACTTGCATAGTATTACCATAACTGACCAAGAGCAATACCTGTAAATTAACTCTCTTTATCTACCTGAGTATCTGTTTGATAAGTGCCTTTCCTTCAATTCATGCTTACACTGCTACTCTCTTCCCCAGAATTGATCTCCAAATCAATGACTATACTCAATAATTTTATTATATGTTTAATGGCCGGCTTAAGACTGGGTCATTGCTAAAAGCAGAAGGATCAGACTGCTTTTCCCCATGCCATTAACTCAATTTCTCTTATCTATACACATATCCAAAATGATCCTTCTAAATTTCAAAGCATAATAATCTCTCCTCAGAGTATTCAACTTAAAACCCAGAATCTTTAACATGACTTGAGATCCTTCATGACATCCAAACCTGTATCAACCTTCCTTGCAGTTCTCTGGCATTGATGACCATATTCCCAAAAACATCAGGGAATTTTAAGTTGGTGTCTGTGCTCATGTTGTTTGCTCTATGCACAATCTGACCTTTTCTTTTCCCTCTCACTCTCTGAATAATTCCTCTTCAGTTTTAACGTTCTTGTCCTCTGGATCTGTTTCCCTTAAGCGATGCTCTCTGACTCCAAAGGTAGAGAGTGTGACCACAGTTTGCCCACAGCTCCCATTACACATTAGAATGTGTTTACTTGTCTGGTTTCTTACCTGTTCACGAGTCCCCTGAAGGCATCCATTCATCTCTTCACCCACCCATTTGAAAATGTTGTGTTCCCACAGTTATTATGGTGTCTGGAATATAATTGGTTCACAGATATGTGTTTTCTGAATCAAAGCCAGGGCATTATAGGAAGCAAGGCATTGTGTTCAATGGAGCAAAAATAACTAACTAAAACAAAGGAACTAATATTCACTAATATCTGACCTTTCTAAAAAAATCCTCTCACATTTTATCTTCTCCCCAATGCTGTTACATAGCTATCATTGCTGTCCTTGTACAAAATGAGAAAATGAAGTGAAAGCACAGACTTCAATTTATGTAGCAAGAGAATGCTGTCACCAGGCTCAAGAGCAATACTGTCCATTGTGCTGTTATGCTCCACAAATTACCTATTGGTGCAATGTACTCTGACAAATGTGGCACAGTAGAATGTCCTTTCAGCCAAACTTCCACTCCAGCAGTGTTTAGCTATTTCTACTCCTATGAAAGAACACCTTATGATGAGTAAAAAAAAAAAGTTTTCCTCACTGGACCCTGGAAAGTCCAAGACCAAGCAGCCATATCTGCTGAGTCGTGCCCTGCTTCAGTGCATATTGGAAAAGCACAAGAGGAGCCAAACACCAGGGAAGGCCTCATTCACATATTCCTGAGGGAGCAAGAGCTCACTATGGTGTGCCTTGGGAAAGATATTAGTCCCTCTTACATCACTGTTCTCTCATAAGGACGCCAGGTCTTGACCAAACACAATGCCAATTAAATTTCAGCATGAGTTTGGAAGCTGACATGCTACTTATTTTGCTGCATATTATTTGCTATTTGCTTTTTTCATCAACAAAAGAAGAGGAGGAAGAGGAGCAGGAGAAAAAGACCCTGCCTATCTTTCCATGAATTTAAATGTATTCATCTCTTTTCCATTTTTTCTTTTTTTTTTTTTTTAAACATGACTATGTGGTATTTCATGCCTTTGGTGTAGTACAATTTATTTAACTTTCCCTATTAATCCCCTTTTTGGCTACTATCATGTTTCACAATTTAAAGCATCAGAGCAGAATATATTTTCAAATATATCCATACACCACATCTCATCAGATTTAATCTGAATACTAAAACTTCAGGGCAAAGGATATTTTCAAGTGAGATAAGATGCACAAAGATTTTAGTATTAGTTGTAGAAGTAATTATTAGACAAAGATCTGTGTGAAAATTTTAAAGTCAATAACAATCATTTAAATATTCACAGATTTGAGGAAATAATTCTCATAATAAGATCTTTATCATTCCATTTTTTATTTTATTTATTATTATTATTATTATTATTATTATTATTATTATTATTATATATTTTTGTCTTTTTGAGAGAGGGTCTCGCTATACAGTTCAGGCTAGCATTGAGCTCACTTTTGTAGCCTAGGCTGGTCTCGAACTCTCATCGATCCTCCTGCCTCAGTCTCCCAAGTGCTGGGATTACAGGCGTGCGCCACCACACCCAGCTACTCCATTTTTTAAATAACCACCTATTTTGCTCTTACAAAGGAATAGATTTCATAAATTGGCAAGATCTTTTTCTGAAACAGTGTCTCACTGTGTAGTGCAGGCTGGCCTCATATTAGTAATGCTTCTCCAGCCCCAGCCTCCCACAGGCTGGGATATCACACCCAGCAAGATTTAATATCTGAATCTAAGAGTATTTTAAATGTATATAGAATACATATTTTAAAACATAAATTGTAATTATAATTATAAGATATAAATTATAAACATACGCATGTTATAAATTATAAGTGTATATATATAAAACAAATATTTAGAGTATGTATAGAAAACAGAGAATCTTTTGAATATATGTAGAGAATATTTTAAGCATAGGATCAATATAGTAGTTATGTTCTTGAATATAATAGTATCACAAACCCGGAATTGTACATAAGTATTTAAGAGTTTTAGTATAGTAGAAATTTTATTCACAAAGACTTTTTGACAGACTACAATATGAACAATTATGTTTAAAGTGTTAGCAACGTTTTTTTTTGCAGAACAGGGGATCGAACTCAAGACCTTGCACTTGCCAGGCAGGCACTTGTACCCCTGAGCTATCTCCCCGGCCCCTCAACATTATTTTAAATACTCAAAATATCAAATATTGTAGAAAATTTTCAGTTAGTTTTCTACAGAGTTAACCACACCTATCATATTAGTTTGTACCTTACATTTATATAACATCACATCCTCACTGAAATGCAAATCCTTTCAGAATTTTTTTGTCTTCATTCATTTTTATCACCTCAAACCACTGAACAAAATCAAAACATCAAACTTTTTTTTTTCTCTGGGTCTCATATTTTTAGGAACAAGAATTGTAGAAACAATACAAGGAAAGCTTCTGATTGCTGCTTAAAGAGCAGAAGAAATTGTGTGGCTTATTTTTAAAGCGCACACTCACCGTGCTCCCGGAAGAGTGGGGGTGAAAGGAGAGAAACACAAGTAAAAGTGTACTGGAACCCAGTGATTTATTGGAAAAGGCCCAGCGAGCTCACATAAAAACTGAAGGGGGGAAGTAGCCGGACACTGGGTCAAATCTCCATTCACATGTTGTGTAATAAAAGGCTGACTGTAGCCTTTCAGCCTTGCTCCTAGTCCCAGACAATGGCAATAGCAGAGCAAGACTAATAACAGGATTTAGCATAAATCCACCACAGGAAGTGAACAGTGGTACTGGCAAATAATTAGCCAGGAAACATTTTATAGCGGCATCAGGATGCGTCCTCCGTGAGCTTTCCAACCCTCAATGCATTTGCGATCGTGAAAACATAATTAGTTCGCAGTGGTTGTAATTTTTGTGTGTGTTTGTTGTGAGGTGGCTTTTCCCCCCTCCTTTCTTTTCACACGCAGGCCTTATTTTTCCTGTCCTAATTTAGCAACCCCAGTGAGGGTTTGAAGTCTCAAGGGAGGGGCTTGAAATCGTCTCTTCTTTTCCTCCTGCCGATGCTTTTCTCCTGCAAGGTGGATGCTACTTATTTTGCCCAGCTAACAAGTGAGTTCAAAGCAATGCGTTGCTCCTGAACTCCTGCCAGATTCGAGAAGCTGAAAGCTCCCCTGCGTGGTGGAGCCGACCTGTACCATCACAGCCTGATTAATTTGCAAAGGAATGTCAAAGTGACTGGTGCACCGCATTTTCCACCACCCGCTTCATTTGACACCTAAAGGAAAGCTAAGCGGGAGTGTCAAAGGAAGGAAACCGTTCTAGCAGTGGCACACCCATATGTGAATTAATTTCAGAGCACTACGACGGCGCTCCTTTCCGGGTGCTTGCATTTCCAGCCGCCTTGCACTTTGTTTCAGCTACTGCTGCGATGAGGGCTGATAATAAACATTCACTTTCTGTTCTGACCTCGCTCACATTGGGTTTAAGCGCTGCCGTTAGAGTTGGCTTTGAAATTCTTCGCATCAAAGGTGTGCGTGGAGCTGCTCCATCTGGTTGAGACACGAAACAGCGGCCCCCTAAAAACGCTTTACCTGGGACATGTTTTTGTTTTTGTTTTTCTTCACAGCTAAACACTGCAAAAATTCATTTCTTCAGAATCAAGAAAGCTATAAACATGGACAGATACAAGATATTGTGGCTGAAGACAGAAGGACAAGACAAAGTCCTAAGTCAGACATCGGAAAGTGTAAGGCAAAGTCATTTGGAAATTCAATCCATCTCACCTAAGAAGTATTAATTCTGAAGGAAAGGGCATAAAATTACTAAAGACCAAATATGGGACTTTGATTTAATTGAGTCTGATTCTAATCCCTGAGTCCTAATTGTAGCTTAGAATCTCAGATTTTATTTAAAACTTACATTGAAAATATCACATTGGCCCATTCCTCAAAGGAAGTTCATCTACCAATAATTTCCCTTGGCAGCCGGGTGTGGTGGCTCACGCCTGTAATCCCAGCACTGAGGAGGCTGAGGCACGAGGATTGGTGCGAGTTCGAGACCAGCCTGGGATACAAAAGTGAGCTCAAGGCCAGCGTGAACTGCATAGCGAGACCCTGTCTCAAAAAAGACAAAAAAAAAAAAAAAAAAAAAAAATTTCCCTTGGCATGAGCCTGGAACTTCATCATTATCCCTGGCCACTTTCACAAGGAAATTGTCTTGACTCATATAAATTGGAACTACCATTGGCTAGGTGGTTAGGACTCGTGTCTTCAAACATCATCTTCCTTGTTTGAGTTTCACCACAATTTTTCTCTCTAACACTGAAGCCCCTTGCTCCACATGTGGTCGCCATTGGGAAGGTGGCCTGTTAGGTGTTATCAGAATTGGAGGCAGACCTGAGGCTGTAGTTCCTTGAGTGAAAGCAGCCCTGGATTCAATCCACAACATATATAAATACATTTTAATGATTAGTTAATTAAGTGAAATAAGTCAGATACAAAATGTTGAACATTGTGTGGTTCCTTTTACATGAGAAAAGCAAGACAGAAATCCATCACTAAGAGAGTAAAATAAGAAAGAAATACTAGGAAGTAGAAAAGCAGACTCTTTGAGAATAGGGAATGGGGTCAGAGGACAGGAAGAGGGGGAAGGTAAATAAGGGGGACAAAGCAATGAGAGATATTTACCACATTCCCCCCCAGGAGTGCAATGGTTGCACATAGTAAACATATACCAATGAAAAATAGATTTGTTAAATTTTAAATTAATTTCTGTTTCTTAAATTCTAAGAGAAATAAAGAAAGAAAAAGGGAAGGAAGGAAAGGAAGGGAGGAAGGGAGAAAAAAGAAGCCAATGACACTGTCAATGGCTCAGTGGCTCAGAAGTGATTAATTCGGTGCGTTTCTGCCTCAGTTGTCTAAGATTGCATGAATGTCACACTGAGGATGAGGGCCAGACAGACCCGGTGTGGACAACACTAGGACCACTTGCTGGTCAGCACGGCCACTACTAGTTAATGAAGCTTTAAAGGCTTAGCTTTCTCAAGTGTATAAGGAGGATAATACTGCCAGGGAGCCTGGGGTTTTATAGCACTGAGTGCCATGAATGTCAGGTAGTAACTCAACGGCTAGTTGCTACTATGAAATCAAAGCTGTTTGGAAAGCATATATGCTAAAAATCAGGAAATTTTTCAAGTAGGCTTAAAATATAAGGAATTCATGTGCTCGGGCCAGATTCCCTCCTCATTGCAAAGCAGCTGCCAGTAACCACTGAGATCAGCCACTTCTTTGTTCAGGAGACAGAATAAAGAGGAGCGAAGGTGCTTCTACATCTACCAAATGCAACTTCTGATCAGAACAACTTCAACTTTGTACCTATAATCTGTGGCATGATAGTTGCTAGAGAAATATTTTGCCCTGACTTTCTTAAGCCTCTTTTCCTGCATTGGTTTTTAGATGGGAGAAAAGATTCCCATGACTGACCTACACCAATGAGCAATGCACGCTAGAAACGCATCATTTCTTTCTGAATCACATGAGCTAGATGCTGAAGAGAGGATACATAGATGGGAATGGGGATCTGTTAGGGGGCTAAGAGGAGCGGTGCAGTCTGTCCCAGGGTTCTGAAGGACAGAAATGGTAGAGTCCCACAGAGCAGTTCAATAAACTTCTAACTACAAAGGTAGGGGAAGATATTTCTTTTAGTTAGCAAATCAGGAGCCAGGAACATTGTTGAGCATTCATGTGCAGAATTTTACTGAATTCTTATGCGGCATGTTCAGTTCTATGAGCAGTTACTGACTTTTTAAGTTTCTGCAGTGGGGCAGACAGATGAAGAGAAAATGACTATATAGTCTATAAAGGGCTCACAAATATGAGCAAACATGGACATGACAGCAGCCACACACACACAGACACACACATTCCCAAACACTGCTTCATTAAACCCAGAAAAAAAACCAGGAGTTGGAGAAAACTGTACCATACAGGGCAGTATCTTAGTGGTGCTTGAAGGCTCAATAGCAGCTCACCACACAAGTAAAGTGGAGAGATAGAGTTTTGGTAAATTCCAAGAGCTTAAGCGAAGATGTGTAGCCATTAAAGCATACAAAGTGTGTTTGAGAAGGCAGCTAACTTGGCAACCTGGGCACGGAGGAAAGGAGAATCCTAGATGGATCCCACAGTACTTTGTGTCCTGAGATGAACACATTATGAGCTGTAAAGAAGTGTTAGACTTTTCTTTTTTTTCAGCACTGAGGGCTGAACTCTGGCCCTTTGCACTGAGTTACTTCTTCAACTCAACCTTTTACCTTTTTTTTTGAAACAGAGTGTCACTAAGCCACAGAGCTGCCTAGGTTGGTCTGTACCACTGCCCGGCATCAGTCACCCCAAGTGCCATGATTACAAGTGTGCATTGTAAGTCCTAAATTACAAAGTGACTACACACCAGATTTTTGTTACACAAAGAAAATTGTAGTGATGCTATTACTAGGTTTGGGCGTGCTGAAGGCTCACTCCTTGCAGAGGTGATTTCTAGGTTTTTTTGTCTGTTTTTTTTTTTTTGTTGTTGTTGTTGTTGTTTTTTTGAGACAGTGTCTCGCTATGCAGTTGAGGCTGGCCTTGAGCTCACTTTTGTAGGTTGGTCTCGAACTCACACCGATCCTCCTGCCTCAGCCTCCCGAGTACTGGGATTACAGGCATGCACCACCACTCCCGGCTGATTTCTAGGTTTTTCTGTCTGTACAAAAAAAACTGGTCAAGACAAGCACAAATGGTGACAAAGTTTTGTTTATTAAAGGTAAGAGAAAAAAAAAAGGTCTGCAGAGCAAGTTTGGGCCAAGTAAAAGTAGGGAAAAGAAGAAGAAGGAGAAGGAGAAGGAGAAAGAGAAGGAGAAGGAGAACAAGAACAAGAACAATGCACTCTATGAGCAAGAGTGGGTCATCATGAAGGGACATGATACACGCCATGCTGGTGTCACTAACAGTCCCCAGCCTATTTCCCAGCCAGGCTTAGCCACCCCCTGCCTCCCTGCCTCAGTGCCAGGGAAGGAAATCAGGGCAGAGAATTTGTTGAAGGCTTTGTGAGAACAGCCCTCAAATCAATATCCTGGAGGGCAATGGTATAATGAATGGGACCCACTTGTAAGGCCATTCTTGCTGAATAAACTTATTTGCGAACAAGCACAAGGGTGACAGCATTCTCTTCTTTGGGGGATCTTGGCTTCCCAATGGGTGTCTTCCACCTCTGAGGTCAGGGGTCACACATCTGCTTGTATCTCCCAGACTTACATCTATAAAGCAGACACCCATTACCAGCCTCTAGTTATTTTAACCACTTCAGCATCCCATAGACATCAACACCAATAAATTGGAGTAAATAAAAATTGTAGACTTCCCTTCCAGATATATGGTCCAGAAAGTAGAATCAAAGCTGGGTTGTTTTATTCACTCTTACCCATGTCCTTAAACAAGTTGGCTTCAATTTTATCCTTGAAATATCTTTTCTCCAATGTATCTTTGCTTTTCTCAATACCATCAGTATCTCTGATTCATTTGTTTCTTTGAACCCTACATCTACCTTTCTTTCATCCAATTCATGAAAAAACTCTGCCAATTCTATTTTATTGTAAAGATTCATTTTATTTCCACCTTGGTTCAGACCATCATCATTTTTAAATTTTATAGTTTTGGTGTTTTGTAAAATACTCACCAGTTCTATTTCTTAGCCATTTTCACTGGGTCCATTAAGACACCCTTAACTAGTTTTCTCCTTCCTGAGGTCCATCTTCCATCCTTTCTCCCAGGCAGCCAGCTAAAGCACAAATCTGCTAGGACTTCCATTGCTTAAAACTGTTCATAATCTCTCTTCCACCAATAGGATAAGATCTTTTTTTTTTTTTTTTAAAGAATTATTTATTTATTTATTTATTTATTTATTTATTTTTTTTTTTCTTGTTTCAGAACCTTTATTTGTTTATTCACTCATTTTTACGGCCGGCTCAGCCCATCCTGAGGGCAGGGCGGGCGCAGCATGTGGTGCCAGGGATCGAACCGCGGTCCCTGAAGCCGCCCAAGCTTTCCCAAGCAGGAGCTTTAGACCACTGAGCCATTCCGCCAGTCCCCAATAGGATAAGATCTTTAGCAGGGGGACTGACAATGAATGTCCTCTAAGACTACCATCCATCCCCACCACTCCAGGTTTCACTATGTAGGTTTTATGCACATAATTGTGTACATGATATAACCATAAATACAAGTTACCAAACTCAGGCTTTTCAGTCATTTCCAATTCTTTTGCACACAACCTGTGTCTCTGATAACTCAGCTTATTGAATTAGAACATAATACATCTTTCTCCAAAGAGCAAACAGTAGTCAAGTAGTCATGAATAATGATAATTACAAATGTAGTCCTTGGGCTTTATATCAAGATATTGAAACTCTAATAACATTTTCACCAATGAATGACACAAAGTCACAAGGGCTCAAATTTATCTTTTTTTTTTTTTTTTTTTTTTTTTTTTTTTTTTTTTTTTTTTTTTTTTTTTTTTTTTTTTTTTTTTTTTTTTTTTTTTTTTTTTTTTTTTTTGTCTTTTTGAGATAGGGTCTCACTATGCTGTTCAGGCTAGCCTGGAGCTCACTTTTTTAGCCCAGGCTGGTCTGTAACTCCCACCGATCCTCCTGCCTCAGCCTCCCAAGTGCTAGGATTACAGGTATGCACCACCATACCCAGCTTATTTGATTTATTTTTAATCTTGAAAAAGAAGGTAAAAGACAACAAAGCTATCATCTACTGAGGAAAAATTATCACTAGATGGTGGTAAATGTTTTATGTTCATTAACTTCATTCATAAATTATTTCTCAATTTACATCTTAATCTCCACATCTTACAGATGAGAAGACTATCTCAAAAGATTCAAAAATCTTTCCAAAAATAATAATGCCAAAATAAAGATTGAAACCATATCTCTCAGATAAAAAGACCCTCTTGCAATCATGATATATTTCTTTACAAAAGTTTTGTAAGTCTATAATTCAGTCTATTACTACAATAAAGTATACATGGAGTTACATATAATTCTATGCTGAAATTCATGATTTTTTTTTATCTTGAACAATATGGTTTTCTTGAAGCTTTTAATGTTTACAGTAATGTTTAAAAGATAGACACATATTTTTTACTTGATATTTAACTATAGAAATTTCCATGTAGGTTGGGTGTGATGCCACAGGCCCTTTATATTTTTCTTGAAAAATTAGAGAGACGTGAGTTGACAACCAGAGTATATGAAGCAAATAAGAACTTTGTTTTAACTAGCAAAATATTATTCTATTTTCTTTTGCTTTCTTTCCTTTTTTTTTTTTTTTTTTTTTTTTTTTTTTTTTTTTTTTTTTTTTTTTTTTTTTTTTTTTTGGTGACTGGCCCAGGCCACCCTGGGGACCAGGCTGGCATAGCATGTGGTGCTGGGGATTGATCCGCAGTCCCTGTGTGCCTGCCTAAGTTTGCCTAAGCAGGTGTTTTAGACTGCTAAGCTATCTCACCGGCCTGCAAAACATTATTTTTACAAATATGTATGTATGTATGTATATATGTATGTATGTATGTATGTATGTATGTATGTTATGGCTGGCTCAGACTGCCCTGGGGCTGGGGCTGGCACAGCATGTGGTGCCAGGGATCGAACCTCAGTCTCTGCGGTAGCCTAAGCCTGCCTAAGCAGATGCTTTAGACCACTGAGCTCTCTCACTGGCCCTTTATGAATACTTTAATGTAGGGACTGACAACTATGGAAAAAACTTTGGAAAGAATAATTCTAGTATAATTAAAAATGTACTGTCACAATCACCACCACAAAGTAATGTGCATGATGCATAGTAAGTCAGTTGTTTCCTACAATCCTTGATTATCTGTTATGGTGAGACTTACCTGTTAATGGTCATGTGCCTATGTGGCCCCTCCTGCATTGTGCCAGGGCTGGTGACCAATGGCATATAGCAGAAACAATGGCATGCCTGGGCTGGGGAGACAGCTCAGCAGTCTAAGCACCTGCCTGGGAAACCCAAGGCCCAGGTTCATTCCCCAGTACTGCATGCTGTGCTGGAGGGCTAGTCCTGGGACCCTGGGCATGCCATGACTGACGGCCATGAAAACCAGTTGTGGTGGCACACTCCTGTAACCCCAGCTCTGGGGAGGCTGAGACAGAAGCATCACTATGGGTCCAAGCTGCATAGCAAGACCGTGTACCAAATAAAATATAGAAATAAATATTCTTTAAGAATGAAGAATTAAAGGCATGTCACTTCTGAGGTTTGAGAATCATTCCATTGGGAACCCACAAAATAAAGAGCTTCAGCCCTACAGCAAGGTTCAGGCTAACAGACATGGAAGTGAAGCCACCAACAACCATGGTAGTGAATCTGGAAGCAAACCCATTAGCTCAGTCCAGTTTGAGATGCCAACAACTCTCGTTGCTCTCTTGACTGCCACCTTTGGAGAGACCTGGAGCCAGGTGAGCTTTTTCCAGAACCCTGACCCTTCAAATGAGTGAACATTAAATGCAGTAAACGTGTTACATGGGCTGGATAGGGTAGCTCACTTTTGTAATCACAGGCCTACTGAGGCAGCACTGTCAGGAGGCTGAAGCCAGCCTGGGCTGCACAGTGAGTTCAAAGCCAGCATGAAATACATAGCAAGATGCTGTTTAAAAACAAACAAACAAACAAACAAAAAACCCAATAAATTCATTAATTAAAAATGGATGTGTCTCCCTGGCAAGCAGAAGGTCCTGAATTTGGCTCCTGGTACCAAAAATAGATACATAGATACATACACAGAGAGACAGACAGACAGACAGACAGATATTATATAAATGTGTCAAGCTGCTATGTACAGGGATAATTTTCAACAAGGCATCTACTTCAGAAAATTATTGTAAAGATTAAATTAAGGAAAACATTCAGAAAAGTGGGATTTTTTTTCCAACTAAAGGTTTACCCAAAAGTCAACAAATGTCATGAATAATCCCATACATTGCTAAACTTGATAGCACAAAGTCTCAGTTGTCTAAAGAGAGGCTACAGCATAAAAAATTCAGCTATGAAAATATTCCCTTTAATTGTAGTAAATAAAAATATCTAAAATGACACAAGCTCCAGTCCATCATTGTGAACAGCTCTCAATCCACTTTGTATAGCCTCCAAATGAAACTTGCATGCTAGCAACTTGATTTCATATAATACAAAAGAATTGTTCCACCCCCTTCACTGAGGAGCTATTCCCCTGTAGCATGAAGAAGATAATGTGGTCCCACTGCTACACAAAAAAGTCAGTTATAATCATAATTTTAAGATTAGTTTAAAATGCGTTTGGTATATGACTGTCACATATGATAGCCAGAAATAGTCCCCCCAAACATTTAAGTCCCTAACATCTTGGCATGGTTCTTCTACACAGTGGCAGGTAGTATCTTTCACAGCCATTTTGGAGAAAAAAGTGACATTATTGAATATAAGTTGAGGGTGAAAAATTCAAACAGCAGTCAGAAATTTATAACCTTAAACCTAGGATCAATGTATTTCAGAAATCATTTAAACTCCCAGATTAGTATTATTCTGAAATTAGCAAAAAAAAAAAGAAAAAAATCCTCTCAATAGATGGCCAGCAAGAAATGCTTTCCATTTATTTCCACATGAAAAGTTTTAACACATACATTCAAACTTATGTAATAAATAAACCAAAGAAATGAAAAGGCTTAATAAAGCTGTAAAACACACATAAATAATAGTACTGGCAAAGTCATTACTAAAGCAAATTAAATCACACTTGATGAAACATGTGGGCAATAAGAAAGTAAAACTCTATAAAATAATGATGCAGAAATTGAGGTTCAATCATGTCAAGACCAATGTTATTCTTAGACACTAAAACAAAACCACTTCCTCCTTCCTTTAGGAGAGAGGATTTAAGCAGTTTAACACAGGGCATGCATAGTATTCCACAAGGATGGAAATTCATGAAAAAAATAGTGAATAATGAAAGCAGTGAAACCGGAGTGGGGGAAGGGGAACAGGCAGGAGGAAAAGGGGGAAAAATTGAGTTAAGGATGCTTCTTAGCGATGTGATCTGAATTTAAAGCTCAGCACATCTGCTTTTTATAAAAATCTGACTATTTTAACTCATAATAAAGAAACATGTTGACTTGCATTTTCAGTTGCAAGAAATAAAAAGATTTTTTTAAAAAATCATCTCAGGGACAATGAAGTTTTCTCTGACTGCAAAAGAGAGCTTCTTAGGTACCAGGAGCAACTGCATGTGCAAAGCTTTCAGAGCAGGTTCTTGCAAAGGAATGTGTACCAGACTTGGTCCATTCCTTTTTATATAAAACTGTATCTGTGAAACAATGTCTGTTCTACAGTCAAGCTTTCTTTTACAAGCTTGCCGTCACTAGGAACTTCGCATGACAAAAAGAAAGACCTCTTATGTTTAAGATAGTTTTTTTTTTTTTTTTTTTTTTTTTTTTTTTTTTTTTTTTTTTTTTTTTTTTTTTTTTAACTACATAGCTTTACAAATGAGTTACTAAAAATGCTTCATTTTTTCTAGGAAACTGAAAAAGAAAAATCTAGATTGCAAGCTTTTGTGTAATTTCAGTTTTTTTCTTTCAACCAAGGTAATGAAATCTCTTGATAGTATTCTCTAAGACTATTTCTTTTCTTCTTCTTTTTTTTTTTTTTTTTTTTTTTTTTTTTTTTTTTTTTTTTTTTTTGCAGTATCAGAGATTGAACTCAGGATCCTGTGCCAGACAAGGCCTTATTCTACTTAGCTATCTCCCCAGCCCCTACCATTGCTTTTCAGTGAAAGCAACTTTTTAGTTGTATCTACTGAGAATCATAACATGTATTTTTAATGATTTCTCAGAATAAATAAATTACAATAGGCTTCTTTAGGTTTTTAAGAGAATAATTCCAAAAATAATGTTGATTTCTTAAGAACATCTCCCCCTGAGGCAGGAGGATCAGTGCGAGTTTGAGACCAGCCTGGGCTACAAAAGTGAGCTCAAGGCCAGCCTAAACTGCATAGTAGACCCTTTTGTCTAAAAAAGACAAAAAAAAAAAAAAAAGAATATACTCCCTCAATGTACTAAAATTATATTATGCTCAGATACTGAACTGATTTTCTACATGTTTATATTTATTTTTGATTTTGCAACCAGTGAGAGCATTATTTTCTAATTTGTTATTAAAAAACCAATGTTTATGTCAAAATTCTTGTTGACATCTCATATGACTTAGAAAAGCAATAAATTGTGCTAGGATATAAACCTCTTGTGAGCACAGTCGGTTTCATGAGCAACAGGTTACTCCCATCTGGACAAAAAGAATCTTACTGGAAGGACTGTGCAGAAGAAGGTCAAGATAGAGCAACCTATTCCATTAATTCTCAGAGCATAAAGGTTTTGCATTTTTTTGCTGGCATCACTCACGCCCGGCCTACAAATCGCAGCTATCCCAAGTACCCTGAATGTCATAAATTGTCTACTTTACTGTCCAAGTGCCTGGCAACTTGCCAAAGCATAACTTTTCTTCATAAAGAGCTTCTCAAGTGAAGGGGAAAGTTAGGGCAATTATTGAGATAAATCAGTCCAAAACAAATGCACTAAGAAAAAGCTGTTCTTTTTGGTTTTGCTTTGTGTTTCGTATTTCTTCATCAAGATCGGTTATTTTCTTTGTGCAAGGTAGATGGAGTTCATGCTACTAATACTGAGCAATTCTCATTTTAATTATCTGCTAATGAAGTTTTTCTGTGGTGTACCCATGTGTTATTGCAAGAGAGGTGACTTCTACCCGTATAACTCATTGAGAAGTATTGGATGGAAGGGTTTTTTGAAAACATAAGCAAGTTGCTGACAGTGACAAAGACCAGTTATTTTATTAAATAAGGATAATCTACATATTTTTTTAAGATTTCACATTTTTGGGCCAGCGAGATGGCTCAGCAGTCTAAAGCACTTGCTTAGGCAAGCTTAGGCAAGGTTAGGCAACCACAGAGACCGCAGTTCAATCCTCGGCATTACATGCCATGCCAGCCCCACATGCCATGCCAGCCCGACCCCGAGGGCAGGCTGAACCAGCCATAGTATATATATTTCACATTTTCATCTAAATAATACTGATTACACTCACATAATACTAGATGTGCTCATATAAGCATATTCTGAACTTAGGTGTTCTCAAAGTGATAAAATTGACATTTCTATTTTCATCAAAGAGAGGAAGTCAGTGTTTTCAAATATGATAATAGGCTATAATGTATGACAATAGTCTGGAAATATCAGTGAGTTAAAAACATGGAAATATATATGAGACAGAATGATGTAAGTGAAATCTAAGAGTTCCATCAAGGCTCCAAGAGACTATACTTACTAATCATGTGCTTCAAATAACAGCTCTCTAATCAAACACTGGGAGCCTGGGGCAGGAGAATCACTTTTTTTTTTTTTTTTTTGTATTTGGTACAAGGTCTCACTAAGCAGTTTGGACTCAGTGATCCTTCTGTTTCAGCATCCCCAGCCCTGGGATTACAGGGGTGTGTGTGTGTGTGTGTGGCAACAGGCCCAATCTTGGTGGCAAGTTTAGCATGCCCAGAATGGGGCCAGCATGATATGTGATACTGGAGACCAAACCTCTGTCCCTATGCTTGCATAAGTAGGCACTTAGTCTGCTGAATGGGTAATCTAAACCACCTTAATAGACAATGGGGTAATAGCTTTTATTTATTTGTTTGTTTGTTTATATTTGTACTATACAGAAAGGTCTGCTGGGTATTCAGGGTCTCACTACTAGATCGGACTCATAGTGATCTGCCTGTTTATGGTCTCCCAAGAGGTGGGATTACAGGCACACGTCACCACACCCTGTCTCAGTCGCCATCTCAGTGCCACCCCAGGGGCAGGACTGGCACGGCAAGCAGGGGATCGAACCCTGCTCTCTGCAGTAGAGAGAGGATTAAATTTAAGGCCTGGCCCACAGTAGGCAAGCACATTACCCATGAGCTGCATTTCCAAACCCCATCAACCTCCTTCATGAGATTGTCCCCTCACATCCTCAGTAACATTTCTTCTCATCATTATTGAGACATTGCCAATTTATCAACTGAAAAATTGTATTTCATTTTCCTATAACTTCAACTATGAATAACACTGAAAATTATTTCACATATTTTTTAAATTTTAAAGAGTAAAAATAGCAGAAACAGAGATAGAAAAAGTAACAAGCAATGCCGAGCATGGAGGCACACACCTGTAATCCCAGCACTTGGGAGGCTGAGGCAGGAGGATTGGTGCGAGTTCGAGACCAGCCTGGGCTACAAAAGTGAGCTCACAGCTAGCCTGAACTGCATAGCGAGACCCTGTCTCAAAAAGACAAAAAAAGAAAAAAGAAAAAGTAACAAGCAAGAGTACATATAGCACAAATTTTAAAATAAGAACAAAAATTTAACAATGGTTGTACTGCATATTTTCATCATCAAATCTGTTTAGATTAATAGATATAGGTATGTAAGATTGGTCAAATAATTAAATGTTAACACTTTCAATAAACTTTAATTTTTTTTAACTTTGCCAAACACATTTTCTATTTAAGTCATTCTTGTAAAAAAAAATTTATAGGAGTTGAGGATGCAGAAAATGCAAGGTCATGAGTTTGATTACTGGTATTGCCCCGTAAATTTATTTATTTATTTATTTATTTATTCATTCATTCATTCATTCATTCATTCATTCTTTTGAGTTCTTACACAAAGGAGACTATACGATATTTACACATGTAGGTCTGGTTTATTTCACTTATGAGTATATGTTTAAGATACATCCACTTATATATGAAGTCTTCTAGCTTATCATTCCTTATAGCTCAGTAATATTCCATTTTGTAAAAATAACACATCTTTTTCAACCATTCTTTACATGATGGGCATTTTGGCTGTTTCAAAGATTTGGCTATTACAAATTGGGCTGCTACAAACATAGGTGCATAGATATTACTATGATATGATGTTTTCAGTTCTTCTGGGAAAATTCTCAGTAGAGAGATAGCTGGATTGAATGGGATTTCTAGCCCCAGTTTTTTAAGGAGTCTCCACACTGCTTTCCATAATGGCTGCACTAGTCTGCATTCCTACCAGCAGTGGAGACGTGTTCGTTTTTCCCCACAGCCTCTCCAACATTTGTTGTTTGTTGATCTCCTTATGATAGCCATTCTTTCTGGGGTGAGATGGTTTCTAAGTGTCATTTGGATTTGCATTTCACAAATGGCTAGTGACGTGGAGCATTTCTTCATGTATTTACAGGCTTGTTAAATTTCTTTTTCTGAGAAATATTTCACACATTTTAAAGCCCTAAATTTTGACAATTTCAATCAGCTTGTTTCTTAATACTATGTAGAAATACATCCTTTTTTCTTCCATGACTTCTTTGCTTCACAGAGCACATTTTCTAATTCTCACATAGTTAGTTGCTTAGTCTTTTATTCATTGTACCTGTATATAAAGGATCTTATTTAGAACTACTTTCTATATCCTAGCATTTTTATGATGTTAATTTTTACATACAAAGCATTGAGGCAGTTTAAGAACAGCGGAGGATTCCAGGCAGCCTGTGAGACTGTGCTGAGCTTAGATCACGTGCTAAGGCCTGGGGCTTGTGCTGGTGCTGGTGCAACCTTTAAAGAACTTATGAGGACCCTGAGCAGCCCGTGGGACTCTAAAGAGGTAGGATCTGTGGGTGCAGAGTAGGTGGTTTCCTGGCACATGGTCCACCCATTTAAGAACTTGGGAGAACTCACGGTAGCCTGCAGGACTCTGGCAAGCTGTGTCCCTTGGCCCTTTAGTGCACAGGTGTGAAGCTTGTGCTGGCACTGGTACAACCTCTTAAGAACTCAGGAAGATTCTGGGCAACTCATGGGATCCTTTTGTATCTGGTCAACATCTACCACCTACACTAAAGCTTTGTTGGGTATTGACCAGTCACGCTCACTAGTAGTGAGAGCCTTGATGAGTCCTACCTTGATCCCCACTGTAGCAGAAACCTTACAGACACATGCCTCACCATTCCCCAAAGATTGCTAAGTCTCAGTGATTACTAGGTCAAAAAATGCCAAAACGCAGGAGCAAAGGGCCATCTCAATCCTCCATCCTACTGAGAATAAATCCAAGAGACAAAGGCATATAATAAGTTGCAAATCAGTTCTGCCAATAACCCACTGCTATTATGGAATGTTTCTCTATGTATACAACTACTTTCTTTGAGTTCAATGAGAAGAAATATCCATGCCAATAGTGTTTAGAAAAGTTATCATGTTTTCATCTTGTACTCTGAACAACTACTATGAAGACAACAATATGCATTCTATTAATTATTGTGGCTGTCCTACTAGTGTGTTTTGAAAGTGTCTCAATGTTATTTCTTATTAAAAGTAATTAAAAAAAAAAAAACCTTGGAAATCACACACTTGAAATCTCTGAAATGAGAACAAATGTAAAGAAACAAGACCATCAGGCTATAGAAGAAATAAGATCAGAGCCAATCTTTAAGGTCAAAAAGCAATGACAACAATCAAAGATTTGCTCAGCACAGCTAAAAAAGACATAGGTAAAAAGTAATTGAGGAGAATGGAAGCACTGGTTGAACAATGCAGGAAAGAAGCAGAATGCATGAAACAGACATCCAGGAAATTAAGAATTTCATTGAAAACTGGCAAAACCGCTTGAATGATACTGAAGATAGACTTTCAGACCTCAATGACTGCAGTGCAGCTAGTGAACATGAAAAGAAAGATCTTTTAAAACTAACAAGGAAAGCTGGGCTTGGTGGCTCACATCTGTAATCACAGCACTTGGGAGGCTGAGACAGGAGGATCAGTGTGAGTTTGAGACCAGCCTGAACTGCATAGTGAGACTCTGTCTCAAAAAGACAAAACAAAACAAAACAAAACAAAAACTAATAAGGAAGCAGAAAATAGCAATTCAGTGGGGCTAGGCAGTAGCTCCATGGCACAAGTGCCTGCCTGGCAAGTACAAGGTCATGAGTTCGAACACCAGTCCCACCAAAACAAAACAAAACAAAAAAACAACAACAAAAAAAAAGCACTCAGAAAATAGCAATTCAGGGGCCCAGCGGGATAGCTCAGTGGTCTAAAGCGCCTGCTTGGGAAAGCTTGGGCGGCTTTAGGGACCGCGGTTCAATCCCCGGCACCACATGCTGCGCCAGCCCTGTCCTCGGGGTGGGCTGAGCCGGCCATAAAAATGAGTGAATAAACAAAGGTTCTGAAACAAGAAAAAAAAAAAAAATTTAAAAAAATTTAAAAAATAGCAATTCAGCAGCAACAAGGCAACACCAATAATAATAATAATAATAATAATAATAATAATAATAATAATAATAGTGCCTGAGTTACCCTTCTCTCATTGCTGGGACAAATACCTGGCATGCAAAATGAGGAAGGAAAGCTTTATTTAGCTCATTTATTGAAGGTTTCAGTCCATACTCAGCTGGCTCCAAGGCACATGCCTTTCATGGCAGTGGCAAAGAGCAAAAACACAAAACAAAGAAATAGCAACAATACCAATGGCTACACAGAGGAAGTCTGTCTTCCTTAAGTCATGTTCAGGCTATATGCTCCAGGGTAGTACTCACACCTATAACCCCAGAAGTACTAAAACCCATAGTGCCAGCATTTATCATGAATTAATCTCAAACTGTAGAGGTCCCCACCCCATGACTTACCTGAGATTTTGAATGGACAACTAGACATAAACCATAGTATTCCATCCATGGATCCCCAAAGATTCAGGCTCCTAGATAAATGATAGCAAGTCAAGCCCAAAGCTCAGAAAAGACAGGAAATTATAAAGATTGAGCAGAAATTAATTCACTGGAGATAAAGAAAACAATACAAAGAATAAATTAATCAAATAGTTGGTTCTTTGAAAAAAATAAATAAAATTTATAAAGCCTTAGGCAACTTAATTTAAAAAAGAAAAGAAAAATATTCATGCAGTAAGGAATGGAAACAGTAAAATCACTAGAGATCTTAGAGTAATTCAGAAGATCATCAATACCTACTTCCAAAATCTTTACTCTCATAGAACGGAAAACACAGAGGAAATGGACAATATGTATCTAAGAAGATACATATTAAATACCAAAGCTAAGTCAAGAAGATATACAAACTCTGAATAACCCAATAATGATAGACAGGCAAATCACTGTGAGTCTTATCTAGTAATGAGACCTTGAACACCCTGTAGACCCTTCCCCAAAATAAACAAACAAACAAACAGAAACCAATAATTAGAATTGAAATTGAAAATGTAATTAAAAGTAACAATAAAACTACCAAAAAGGAAAGGCCCAGGTCCTGATGGATTCACAGCAGAATTCTACAAGAAACTTAGAGAAGATTTAATATCAACTTTTCTCAGACATTTCAGTGAAGTTGAAAGGGACACAATGCTCACCAATTCATTCCTAGAGGTGAGTTTTACTCCCATTCCAAAACCAGGGGAAGATCTAACTAAAAAAAGGGAACTACATGCTAATCTCGCTGTTGAATTTGAATATGGATATGAATTTTTCAAATAAATATAGATGCAAACATCCTTAATAGGAGCCAGGTAATTAGCTCGATGATGTAACCATTTGCCTGGAAAGCTCAAAGACCCAGATTTGATCCCTAGCAGCACATTTCCTTCTTTCTTTCTTTCTTTCTTTCTTTCTTTCTTTCTTTCTTTCTTTCTTTCTTTCTTTCTTTCTTCCTTCCTTCCTTCCTTTCTTTCTTAATAAATATATTTTTTGAAGTTTAACAATGGTAATATTACATATTTTCATCATCAGGTCAGTTCCTAGCAGCACATTTCTTACCAGTCCCACTGAGCCAGCCACTGAAACCTGGCATGGTGGCACATGCCTGTAATCTCAGACCTGGGGACACTGAGACAGGAGGATTACTATGAATCTGAGATGTATAACAAACCCCTGTACCAAATAAAGGAAGGAAAGAAGGAAGGAAGGAAGGAAGGGAGGAAGAAAAAAGATTTTTTTAAATCCTCAGTAAAACAATAGCAAACAGAATGCAGAAAATTATAATGACCAAGTGGGATTCACCCCAAGAATTCAGGGATGGTTCAACACACGCAAATCCATAAATGTGGTATACCACATTGATAGAGCCAAGAACAAAAACTACATGCTCATCTCAATAGATGCAGAAAAAGCTTTTGAGGAAGTCCAACACTCATTCATGACAAAAACCCTATAGAGAATCAGAATAGATGGTCTATATCTCAATCTGATAAAAACCATTTATAAGAATCTAACAGTCAACAGCCTTCTAAATGAGCTAAAACTGAAGGCCTTTACCTTAATATTAGGAACAAGACAAGAAGTCCTCTGTCTTCAACCTTATTCAATATAGTTCTAGAAACATTATCCAGAGCAATTAGACATGAGAGAGAAATAAAAGGATTGAAGACTGGAAAAGAACAAGTGAAACTATCATTTTTGGTAGATTCTTTACACAGAAGACCCAAAAACACGATCAAGAGTCTTTTAAATTTAATCACCAAATTCAGCAAGGTAGTAGGATACAATGTCAACACCTAAAAATCCATAGCATTTTTGTGACACAAATAATTAACACACTGAGAAAGAAATTAGGGAAACCACACCTTTCACAAAAACATCCAAAATATGAAACTCTGAGAAATCAATCTCACAAAGGAAGTAAAAGATTTATGTAGTGAAAAATACGGTACTCTGGGAGAAGAGACTGAAGAGGATTTGAGAAAATGGAAAGATATTCCATGCGCCTGGATAGGAAAATCCAAATTGTTATACATATTGAATACAATATGGGATAAAATACTATTAGTATACCTCACAGAGCTAGACAAAACTCCTCAAATTCATTTGGAAGCAGAAGAGACCCAGAATATCAAAAGCAATCCTACAAAACAAAGGAAAGCAGGAGATATCAGAATCCCTGGCCTGAAATTATACTGTAAAGCTCCTGTGATAAAATCAGAATGGTACTGGCATAAAGACAGATCTGAGGATCAGTGGAACAGATTAGAAGATGCTAACACAACTGTAAACACACTTGGCCACCTTATCTTTATGAAAAGAGCCAAACATGCTTACTGGAAGAAATATACCCTCCTAAATAAACAGTGTTGGAAAAACTGGCTTTCCATAAGCTGAAGGATAAAATTAGACTCATATCTATCACCCTGCACTAAACTATATCAAAATGGATCAAAGATTTAAGTATTAAAACAGAAATGCTAAATATTTTGAAGGAAAACGTAGATAGAAATCTTAAAGACATAGGGTAGGTAGAGAGTTCAGGAACAGAAATCAAACTTTGGGGAGTTGGAGGGGGGTTGCCCAGAAGCTCAGTTGTTTAAAGCACCCCCTTTGGAAAACTCCATCAAGTGCATGAGAAAGCAGTACAATCCTTAGTTCCACATGCAGCACTAGACCTGCCCTTAAGACAGCCTGAGCCAGAAAAAAAAAAAAAAAAAAAAAAAAAAAAAAAAAAAAAAAAAAAAAAAAAAA
>PVJA010012427.1:0-18681 GCA_004027025.1 Myocastor coypus | reverse complement strand
AAGAAAATCTCCAACAGAGTAAAAAGAAAACCAACAAAGTGGGGAAATATAGACAACTGTTCCTCTGACAAAGGTGTTCTATTTAGAACGCATGAAGAATTTAAAAATCCAAATTTAAGGACTCAGTCCAAAAATGGACATCTGGCAAATATACACTTCTCAGAGGAAGAAATACAAATGACAAGTAAATATATGAAAAAATGTTCAACATCACTGGTCATTCAAGAAATGCAAATTAAAAGAACACTGAGATTCTGTCTCACCCCAGAAAGAATGGCTGACATCAAGAAGTCAGCCAGTAATAAATGCTGGGTTGGCTGTGGGGAAAATGAGCCCTTCTGTACTGTAGGTGGAAGTACCAACTGGTACAACCCCTATGGAAATCAGTGTAGAGATTTCTTAAAAAGCTACGATTGGGAATCCCATTCAAGCCAGCTATTCCTCTTCTGGGTATTTTTCCAGAACTGAAAACCTCACATCACAGTGATATATGTGCACCCACATTTACAGCAGCACAATCTGTGATAGCTAAATCCTGGAAGCAATGAGGATGTCTATCAAGTGAAGAATAGATAAAGAAGATACGGTATTTTTACACAGTGGAGTATTATTCAGCTATAAAGCAGGATAAATTTGAGACTTTTGTTGGTAAATGGATACAACTAGGGAACATACTCCTAAGTGAAATAAATCAGACCTGCATGTGCAAACATTGTATTGTCTCCTTAGTGTGAGAACCTGAAAGAGGAAATGGAATCTGAAGGATACAATAGATACTGGGAAAGACAGTGAGCTTATTCAAAAGGAAAGAGTAACTGAGTTGGAGAGGATAGCAAAGGGGTGAGGAAAGAGATGCATGTATGCATGTAAGCAGGATGATTTGGACAACGTACTGTGGATTTCTGCTGATCTATGAAAGGGAACAGTTAATGTTTAACTTGTCTTGTTTCCTTTTTGCAATTGCTTCTCCATTTTCTCCTCTTAGTTTCCTATATATTTCTTTTTTTTTCTTCCTTCAATTTTGCATGCATATATCTCATAATGTGAATAATTGGTTGGAAGACAACATAATGTATTGCAGTCAATACTGTAAAATTCACATTACTTTGTTAAGTGAAATTCTGTGTCACTTGTAATTTTTCTGTTTTAATTCTCTTTTATTTTTTATGAAAAAAGTACTGAACCATTAATTGCTTTTCCAGTATCCATAAGGAATTCAACTTAATTTTTGCACATCTAACCAGCCCAACTACTTTGCTCTTAACATTAGTATCCTTAATTTAAAGAGGAGAAAGCAAATTGAAAAAAATTATTTGTTTTTCTGAGGTCCACAGACCTACTAGCATTTGAATAAAATAATCAGAGTGAAATAATAAATTTGCCTGAACATGCCACATTCTTGGAATTTTACCATTCTACTTTCCATCATCATTTTCATATATGTTGTTCCACTTCAGGGAGACAAAAATAAAATTGGCTGATCACAAACTTGTGAGTTCTTTGGTGATGCTGTAACTCAAGTGAAAGTTGAAGCACTATTGAACCAAATTACAAGTAAATAGATTTTGCAACAAAGCATATAGAGGTAAACTGGATCAACTTTAAGATCACCTTCTATCTTTAAGATATTACAATGTGTGAGACTCAAAATAAGGTAGTTCTTCACTGGGCATGGTGGCACCTGCATGTAATCCAGCACTTGGGAGACAGACAGTAGATTGTTGTAAGTCTAAGGGCAGCCTGGGGTACAACGTGCATCCAAGGCCAGTATGAACTGCATAATGAAACCCTGTCTCAAAAAGGCAAAAAAAAAAAAAAAAAAAAAAAAAAAAAAAAAAAAAAAAAAAAAAAAAAAAAAAAAAAAAAAAAAAAAAAAAAAAAAAAAAAAAAAAGTAAGATATCCTCTAAAGAGAAAATAAATTAGAATGCTGTAATGCTCCATAATTCAGCTTTTTATAATAACAGCAACTCTGTAACACACAGTCTTATCTTTCAATTACCTTCCACTCCTCCCATCTAGTTTCCCACTCATAATATACAAATAAGAGGAGCCAGCTGGAGCCTGGCAACTTGAGTGCTCTGAATCCAAAGGAAGAGCCCAGCGTGGACTGTGGCACAAGCCTTGGTGGCAGCCCGCACATCAGATCCAGAGGAAGAGAATGAAAAAGGAAAACTTTCTGCATCTGATGGTAGAATTGCCTTTGGACGCTCACATTTCTGTAAGAACCTTGAATGCCCAGGGACTTTCAAGTCTGTTGCTCATAATCTTCAGTCGTCTTCTGATCACTTTAGAACTGGGATTACCAGGTAACTGCCAGCCCTCTGTGCATTGATCATCCTCCCAGACTAGGTCAGAAAATGTGATTGTCATCTGCCTACCTAAGGGACCTGGATGCACTGGAGCAAATGTACCCATGAGTGTGTATATCCATCTGATGCCATGCCCGAGTAAGGCTCCATTCTGGTGTCAAACATTGACAATGTGAGGAATCATTTTCTAATGAAAACCATTGCTAAACAGGGCAAGGGATTGAACTCAGGACCTTGCGCTTGCCAGACAGGCCCTTATTCTACTGAGTTATCTCTCCAGCACCAGAAGAGAATTATTTAGAAGAATCAGAAACCAAGTGGCATGGGAAATACTTCAAAGAATCAACAACCTGAATGTCATCTTTTTCAAGGTTTTTGGGCATCCAAAGAAATCATGAAAGTCTGTATGTGGTGGTCTACACCTGTCATCCTAGGTGCTGGGGACACTGAAAACAGAAGAATCACTATGAATCCAGTCTACATAGTGAGAGCCTGTAGACTCTGTACTGAATAGATTAAAAAAAGAAAAATAATAATAACTATTCTTTCAGTAACCAATATAATTGATAAATGATTTAAGATGCTGTCAGCAAAAGGATAATGATAACAGCAATAAAACACTTAAACAATACTAAGCTATTATTGTAGGCAGCTGAATTAGACAGAAATATTATAAGCAGTCAGACAGGGGCAGGCCCTTAAGGAGATAATATAGAAGCCAAGGTGACTTTACAACTTTGGAAAAGCCTGACATTCCCTGCTATGAGTCAGAACTCAAGACAGCCACACACTTCCCTAGGAATGTGCACCAGGGATTAATATTCTAAATAGGTATAAATCATTTGAAAAAAGCCTAAATGAGTCACTAACCCAACCCCCAATAGCAAGAGACCCTGTATTGTATTCATGTCGTCTTGCTAGGTGACTTTTACTCATTTGATTCTGATTTAATCAAGTTCACCTGAGCAATGATGCTTAGAATCTCATTGTCTGACCATAGTTTTGTCCTACCTCATGCCCAACTAAGCAAGTTCCCGTTTTCTCTACTACCTTAGATCCACCTGAACCCCTGGTCCCTGGAAGAGACAGCTTCCTGGGGACTACCTACTCAGGGCCCACATTCTGTCCCTGGCCCTCTCTCCGACAGAAGCTTTTTTTCCCTTGATAAATAGATTCTACTTATTAAAAAATATAAAAATAGGTGTTAATAATTGCAGATTAAAAACATTATTTCACTTAGTCCAAGGTTTGAATCTAAAATATTTCAGATTGGTGTGTATGTGTGTGTGTGTGTGTCTGTCTGTCTGTGTTGGTCTCGGTGTCTACAGAACAGAGAAAAGAATGTCTTTTCAATCATCTTTTTTTGTATACTACAAATAAAAGGAAAAAAATTGAATTCAATATGTAGTAGTCATAATTAAGGCACAGATTCTATTTGTCTATCATTCATCATTGGTTACTATGTTGTCTATTTTCTGAGAGTGTTTTACATTTGTTTAAGCAGAAGCATTTTTTATACTTTAACCCTAGTTTTTCCTTGATAAACTCTCAACTGTGTGTCTACCCAGTAACCTTTATATATCAAGCCTTCAAAATATTTACTGAATTACAGAGTTTAATTTCACACTTAGGAAAACATTGACTCTTTAAATGATATCCTAAAGAAAACTTTAACACTATAGTTTAGTTATCATAGAATCTATTACTCCTTTATATATCCCATAACACTTGAATATCATAATTTTTTGTATGAACTCAAAATCTACAAAATGTAGCTGGCTACTGTATAAACAAATAAAACAAGATTCCACAATATTGAATCATCTAAATCAAAGCTACTTAAATGTTTTCAGCAACTCCAATTGAATATAAACTGCTACATCTCCTTAAAAATACAAGTTCTATTTTCAATGTATGCATAGTCATGAAATGAAAATTAGTAGTCTCATACAACTCCAATTAGTATCTGGAGTTTGTAATTTCTTTGCAGTCCTTCTGCAGTGACATTTATCTCTAACTGTCCACTCAGTTTCAGCCTGTTACAACTGCACTGGAAGGTTACACATGACTTCTAGTGAAATTTATCATTCACTTCTGTATGTTGTCTCTCTTGCTCTATTAAAAATTATTATTATTTTTACTTCTAATTTTTAAACACTGACTTTTTTAAATTATAAAAGCAGCAAGACAGACTCGCTCTAAGAGTAAATTTCAAAAACTGTAGCACAGAGACAACTACAGCAAATGTTCGATGAACACTTCCAGACAGCTCAATATAAATTTCTATAACCCATAAAATACTTTTAAAAAGAGAGATCATTTTATACATACTACCCTGAAATCAAATCAATTTTCTGATAAGTGATGGATAACTTTTTAATGTCATATAGATTTGCATGTTCAGGGCTGGCCGAATAGCTCAGTAGATTAACTCTGACAGAGCATGAACGTGCGAAGGCTTTCTGTCTTCTGGTGTTTTCAGGAACTTTACTGTTTTGAACTGTTCTTTGTGGAAGCCTCTCACCTTGGTCAGATTGCAAATGTAGGTATTTCTTTTTAGTTACTGTGAATATATTTTGATCATTTTTTGTCTCATGCTATCTGTTTGCCCTGCTGTATCCCCCTAGTGTCACATGCTTTTGTTTTCTATGTACTATATTTTGCTCCTATTCATCCCTCTGCCTTGGGCCAGGGATATAGTTCAGTGTCATAAATGCCTACCTGGCAAGTGTAAGTTCCTAAGTTTGATCCCTGGTCCTGCAAAAAACAAAACAAAACAAAAAAGTCTTTCCTCTCTCTTGATAATAGTTCTTATGAGCCTACACATCTTATTTTATTTTATTTTTTGTGCATTAAATACATGGTCATTAGTTACTGATCCTATTAATTCAATAGACACAAACTTACTCAAATTGTCTACTTCTTCTACTCTGAGCTTTGGCATACTGTCTCTTTCAAAGGATTGGTCTACTTTATCTCAGTCAGTAAAACTGTGAACAATCTTACTATACTGTTAGTGTCTGTGAAATCTTTCATTTATAATAATAACTGTTGTCTCTTTCCTTAGTCTAAGAAGAGGCTCATTCATTTTAATGATCTTTACAAATAATTAGCTTTTCGTCTTATTTATTTTCTCCATTGATTTCCTACTTTCCATTCAATTGGTTTCTATTCTAAATTTCATTATTTATTGTCTTACTTCAGATATAATACTTTTTTTCTAGATTCCTAAAGTAACTTTTATTATTTATTTTTGTACTTTAGACTTAATACTTTCTTTTTTAGTTTGCTAAGGTAATTAGAAGACTAGTTTTATTTTTTTTACTATTTATTATTATGTTTATTTGTTTTTGATGCCGGGACTGAATACAGGGCCTTTCCATTGAACCATATCCCCAGATCATTTATTTTTTTATTTTTTTATTATTTTTTTGTTTAAATTTAACACGGGTTATATTACATATTTTCATCATCAGATAAGTTTAGATTAATACATATAGGTATATAAGATTGATCAAACAATTAAACATTAACCCTTCTAAATCAACATTATTATTTTTTTTTCTTTTCCCCTTTCTTTTCTTTGAAAGTTGACATATTGCATATTGTCCTCACAATCGTTCTACAGAGTACAGTGTGTGGGCGTGACCCACCTCCCTATTGATGTTGCTTAGAAAAAAAAAAAAAAGGGAAAAGAATGTACTTCTCTTTGGACTAAGAGGAAGCAGGTACATATACAGTCAAATGTTCTGCAATTGCAGTGGGCCACCAGTGAAGCTTGTGATGTTGGAGGCTATTGAATCTAAGCCTCCTAAAGCTCGTCTCACCAATCTAGCTCTGTGTCTCATGCATTGTAATTAAGCATTTTGTTTTTCCTGCTGGGTGGTCAAGGGCAAGTTGAAGCAAGACCTGTGTAACAATAGAAGACTAGTTTTAACATATATATTAAATACTATAAAATTTCTCTCTTGTTATTTTTATTGTAACCTAATAATTTTGATAAATTGTATTTACATTGGTTTAAAATATATTCCAATGTTTCTTGAAATATCTTCTTTGTAGGCTGCTTTACTTGGGAATGAGTTATTTAGTCTCCTAGTATTTGGGGATTTTTCCAGTTATATATATTACTAATTTCTAGTTCAATTCCATAATAACCACAAAAGAAATATTGTATAATTTCTATTCTTTCAAATGTGTTCAGTGTTATGGCACCTAGAATATACAGTCTACCTTAATGGACATTCAACATAAACATGAGAAGAATGCTACAAGATACAGAATACAGATTGGATGAAGGTGTCCACAAACGCCAACTGAACAGGTTTTAGCCAGATGATTGATAGTATTTATTAGTCCAACTGTATCCTCATTAATTTTTCTACATGGTAGATGCATCTATTTCTAATAAAGAGTGTTCTAGCAGTGAATATTCTGATATTCTTGCATTTTGATTAGTTTTTATTTCATATAAGTTCATGCTTTGCTTTTAGGAGCACACATATGGAGTACTATGATTCCCTCTGACGGAATTGATACCTTTATCATCATGGTATCTTCTCTATACCTGACAGTTTCCTTTTGCTCTGAAATCTTTCATGACAAAAATTAGCTTAAATAAATTTACTTCTTATTAGCAGTAACATCATATCTTTCTCCATTTCTTTACATTTAATATATATATATAAATATATATATTATATATACTTATATATAATATATATAAATATTCATATTTAAAGTAGGTTTTTGCTTCATATAGTGATGCATGCCTGTACTTGCAGCTATTGGGGAAGCCAAAGCAAGAGTACTGCAAATTCGAGGCCAACCTAGGTAACTCAGCAAGGCTCTGTGCCAAAAATAAAATTTTAAAAGACAAGGGAGGGCCGGGCGTGGTGGCGCATGCCTGTAATCCCAGCACTCGGGAGGCTGAGGCAGGAGGATCGATGTGAGTTCGAAACCAGCCTGGGCTACGAAAGTGAGCTCAAGGCCAGCCTGAACTGCATAGCGAGACCCTGTCTCAAAAAGACAAAAAAACAAAAACAAAACAAAACAAAAAAAAGACAAGGGAGGGGCCCGGCGGGATGGCTCAGTGGTCTAAAGCCCTGCTTGGGAAAGCTTGGGAGGCTTCAGGGACCGCGGCTCGATCCCCGGCTCCACATGCTGTGCCAGCCCTGCCCTCCGGGCGGGCTGAACCAGCCATAAAAACAATGAGTGAATAAACAAAGGTTGTGAAACAAGAAAAAAATAAATAAATAAAAATTCTAAAAAAAAAAAGACAAGGAAGAAATTTAGTGGTAGACCACTCACTATGCTTGTGCGAGGATTTGAATTTGACTCCTAGTACAGCAAAAATAAAATAAAACCTAAGGTCAGCCAGGTGTAGTAATGCACACCTGTAATCCTGGTATTTGAAGGCTGAGGCAGGAGGATCATTACAAGTTTGAGGCCAACATACAGATCACAATTACTTTTAATTCAAGTTCCAAAAGCTTACATATCTGCCATATTTGAATTTGGTTCTGACACTTAGGACATATTTAGTTTATATAATATGTAATTATTAACCATCATAATTAGTATTTTCTACTTATCTGTTTTTTTTTTTTTTAATCTGTTTTATTTTACTTTTCTTTAAATGTTTGTCTTGCTTGGTAAATTTCAGAGGTAGATAATTCATAGTGGATGAAAAGAAATTTTGCTTCTCTATTGATCACAGGTGTGGTTCTTTGCATCCTTGGTCTGAATCTTTGAGAGACAACTTTGGTGAGCTGAAGATCCATTTTGGATTTAATTTTGGCATCTTTAAATCTAAGAATTTGGAGTACCAGGCAACTTCAGCAGGGAAAAGTAGAGAATTATCTTCGAGTTGAGTCTTCCGCTCCTGCAGCTCGGTTCTGCCTGAAGAAGAGATGCGGTTGTTCCTGGAAGCAGAACAAGTGTCAGGAACGCTGCCCTTGGCTTTTCCAGCAAGGTTCTGTAAGTGACCGGAGAAAAGGTCACAATGAAATGGCTCATTTTCTTTTCCTTCTGTGGCATAGAACGCACTGGATACGCAGGCTTTGAACAAACGTATGTAACTAAGCCTCTATGTACACCACGAAGTGATAAGGAATTTGAGATTTATCGGTGATAGGAAAAATGCACTTAGGGCCAGGGGTGGTGAGGCACATCTGTAGTCACAGCAGTCGGGGAGCTAAGGGAGGAAAACTAATGCATGTTCAAGGCCCGCCTGGGCTACATACTGAAACTTCATCTCATAAAGATGGAAATCAGAAAACAGAACAGGAAAAGAAAAAAATAATAATAATTTGGCTTGCTGCTCTCATTTAATAGAGAAAAAAAACCTGTTATGTGAGTAAATTATATCCAGACATAGTGGGCAGTACCTGTAATCCCAGAAGCTGGGAGGCCGAGGCAGGAGGGTGGCTTGCGTTCAAGGCCAGCCTGGGCTACAAATTGAGTTCAAGGCCAGACTGAACTGCAGAGTGAAATCCTATCTCAAAAAGACAAAAAAAAAAAAAAAAAAAAAAAAAAAAAAAAAAAAAAAAAAAAAAAAAAAAAAAAAAAAAAAAAAAAAAAAAAAAAAAAAAAAAAAAAAAAAAAAAAAAAAAAAAAAGTAGGTACAGTGGCACATACTTGTAAGCCCAGAATTGAGGAGGCTGAGGCAGAGGATCTCTGTGAGTTAGAAGACAGCCTAAGAACAACAGTGAGTTCAGACCAGTCTGAACTACATCCCTGCCTCCTCCCTCTCTCTATGGAAATTTTTTTCTCTTTTTAGTATAAATTCTTCTGTACTCTGGAGGGTTGATTTTTCACGTCAACTCATCTCTAGGAAGAATATCTAAAAGTGAATTCATTCTTTTTTTTTTTTTCTTTGAGACAGGGTCTCACTATGCAGTTCAGGCTGGCCTTGAGCTCACTTTTGTAGCCCAGGCTGGTCTCGAACTCGCACCGATCCTCCTGCCTCAGCCTCCCGAGTGCTGGGATTACAGGTGTGTGCCACCATGCCTGGCTATTTTTTTCTTATTTCAGAACTTTTGTTTGTTTGTTTATTTATTTTTATGGCCGGCTCAGCCTGCCCTGAGGGAAGGGCTGGCACAGCATGTGGTGCTGGGGATTGAACTGCGGTCCCTGCAGCCACCCCAGCTTTCCTAAGCAGGTGCTTTAGACTACTGAGCCATCCTGCCAGGTCCCAGAAAAAGTGAATTCATTCTTTAAAGATAGAGAGAGAGACCTTAAGCCAAAGCAATGATATAGTGTGAGGGAATAATTGCATAACAATAGCATTTTGACACTGGATACCTGGTAGGTGCTTTTTAAGGGTTGTATGGTCTCCAAGCACTCTATGTAAATCATAGCACCAAGAATGCTTACAACTAGCCTACTCTTGAGGAGTGACTACTTTGTAGATTTTCTTCATCCATGCAAGAACTGCCTTTAATTTCTACTTGAAAAAAATCCCCACCATTTCTTTTCTTTTCTTTTCATGGCTGGCTCAGCCTGCCTGGGTGTGGGGCTGGCGCAGCATGTGTGTGGGTGTGGCGGGGGCAGAACCTAACTGTGGTTCCTGCAGTTGTCTAAACATACCTAAGCAGGTTGCTTTAGACTGCTGAGCCATATCGCCAGCCTTCCACCATTTCTAATGTCATATGAATTATTATTCTCTCTTTAAAATAATTTTTTAAAAGGTAATAAAAGAAAAAAGACACAAGAACAAAAAAAAAAATTTTTTTTTTTTTGTCTTTTTGAGACAGGGTCTTGCTATCCAGTTCAGGCTGGCCTTGAGCTCACTTTTGTAGCCCAGGCTGGTCTTGAACTGGCACCAATCCTCCTGCCTCAGCCTCCCGAGTGCTGGGATTACAGGTGTGAGCCACCACGCCTGGCTAAAGGATAACTTTTATTTTTTTAAAGAGTTTTTTATTTTATTTATTTATTTTTTTCTTGTTTCAGAACCTTTGTTTATTCACTCGTTTTTATGGCCGGCTCAGCCTGCCCTGAGGGCAGGGCTGGCACAGCATGTGGTGCTGGGGATCAAACCGTGGTCCCTGAAGCTGCCCAAGCTTTCCCAAGCAGGCACTTTAGACCACTGAGCCATCCCGCCAGGCCAAGAACAAAAATTTATGATTTCTTGAAAGCAAACATTAATATACAATCATATGTCCAATCTTACATAACTGTATCTGTTAATCTGAGCAACAAGCTGGGCATGGTGGCACACGCCTGTAATCCCAGCCCTTGGGAGGCTGAGACAGGAGGATCAGTGGGAGTTCGAGACCAGCCTGGGCTACAAAAGTGAGCTCAAGGCCAGCCTGAACTGCATAGTGAGACCCTGTCTCAAAAAGACAAAAAAAAAAAAAAAAACTTTATCAACTATTATTAATCAGTTATTCTTGTTTAAAAATCTGTAACATATTTATTGTTCAATGTTACCCTGTTTCTGTCTTCGTTTCCAATTTTTTGTGCTTTTTACTCTTCAAAATAAAGTTATAATAATAAAAGAAAAAAAAATCTCCATGTAAGTAGTGGTTTACAAATGAGAGGAATGGTGGGAACAGGCTAGAGGCATCTGTCTTTGCGCCTCAGCTCTAAGAGTGGTAATTTTCTTTCTCTACTTGACAGATAAAGGTGGCTGCCCTTGTCTACTTACGGCTGTCCACTGACCTCTGTGGAACCCAGGACTGTGAAAAAGAGGGTGGTGGTGGATGCTAACTGGGGGTCAGCTTGTTGCCCTCAGGTGAACTGAACCAGTGAGGTGCTGGGTGAGGGGGACCCCCTGAGGATTGCTGCCAGCAGCATAGGAGGCAGAACTGGAGGCCAATGAGGAAAACTGTTGGGCAGCTGTTGAGAGGCTACCAGAGGCTGCAGGGAGCTGCTGGTTGCCTTGAAGGGCCTTGTGCTGCTGGCTGTCCTGATGAGCTTGGCTGTTCTCACCACTGACAGAGCTCGGGATCCCCCTGGCCCTGAGAACAGCTATGGTTCGCTTCACAGGAGCTCTAGTCCTCACCTTGGGCAGCACTTTCTGGCTCCGTAGGGGAAGATGGCGCACTGCCCAGCCTCAGGATACAGCTTGTCACGTTGGCTTTCCGGATGGGAACTCGGTTTTCCTCATCATCGGAGCTCAGGACCCCACTGTTGCCGAGGATGGCTGTGGTACTTCTCAGAGGCGCTCTGGTGTTTACCTTGACCGTTGCTTCCTAGCTCCAGTACAGCTCCCTCAGCCTGCTACCACAGATCCTTCATCCTCCTGGCACAGACTGCCTAGCTTCCACCACTGACCTTCCGGCGTTCCCAGCACAGATCAATGAAACAGGCCTGCATGAGACACTGTTGTGGGCTCTTGGCCTCCAGCTGAACCCATGCAGGAGGTATTGTTATGGGCTCTAAGTTTTCAGCTGGACTCTTGTAGGACATTACTGTGGGGTACAGGCCCTCAGCTGGATTAGTTGGTCTTTAGTGTGTGCACACATTTCCTGCACTCCTTTTTGTAGATGATCTTTTGGGTGACTATTATAAGTTACCTTGTAAAATATGTATCCTATATTGTATTGTTCCCTTTGCAAAACTCCAAACTATGACAAGGACCAAGAAGTTGATCTGACACCAACCAGTAGGTGTGTGTGTCAAAAATATGCATAAATAATGCAAACCCAACAGGGTACAAAAGCAATTCAATGGCTTAATCTGGATGTTCAACACTTATTATGAGGGCAACAAAGAATCAAAGCAACTGCTCCCCAGTGGCTTCCAGATGTTCTCGATCCATAACATCAAGGAACTGTGCCTGCCCAGAGACAAATCTTACTGTGCTTAGGGGCAGGAAGCATACACAGATGGCAGAGTGTGTGCTTACCATGGCCCTGGGCTCATGCTTCAGCATGTGTGCCCACATACATGTGCACACAGGCACACACAAACCAAACTTATGACTTCTTGGAAAAGAACATGCCTAGGTGGCTCATGTGTGCATTTTGTTTGTGCTTAAACAAAACCCTGTAAACAGCCAATTAATACATAAAACCAGTAACAAGCCAAAGAGAGAAGAGGCCAAGATCCAGAGGTAATATTTTAACACACCCATCTCAGCACTTTGCTAGACCCTAGGAACCTGAGTTCACAAGTCAGCCTTAAGCCTCCCTAGGAGTCAGGTTCCTGAAAGGAAAGCTGCATGTAAACCAGATAAAACCATTGCCCTAGCTTTGACATTCCTTGAGGCCGTCACCCAACTGTGATGATTGATTTTAACTCCTCTGAAAACTGCCACCATGCCTCACACTTTAATATTAAAAATTATTACTTAGTAAAGATTATGGCATAATTTTTGAGGAAATCATCAGAAAGTCCCCAGATAACCTAACTGAAATTCCTCACACCTTCTGAATCTCAAGAGCTAGAACTATAGTCCCTAGATACTTAGAACTATTGTCAAGAAAGTGTAAATTTAAAGTTTGTTATGATGAAAGCGTGGTTTCCTCCATACAATTTAATTTTTTTTCAAATTTTATTTGATTTTTAAGTCTTCATTTCTTCTAAACCTTATAGATAAAAGAACAGTCATTTCACATTTCGGTCTTTTAATAAATTCATTTTTAAATCTGCAGTAGAAATTAAGAATTGTGCTGAGAAAAGAAAACATGATTGCCGGTTTGTTATATTAGCTGTCAACAAATTTTTACTAGGGCTGGCCAAATAGCCCAGCGGACTAAAATACCTGCTAGAGTTCAATCTTTGGCGCACTGTCTGGCCATACCCCCAGACACACTGAGAGGGCAGCTGAGACAGACAGAGAGTGATGGAACGTGCCTTTAATCCCAGCCCTTGGGAGGCTGCAAATAAGAGGATCACTACGAGTCCAAGCTGTGTAATGAGACCCTGTAGACTCTGTACTAAATACATTAAAAAAGAAAAAAAAAAAAAAAAAAAAGGGAAAACAACAAAACAATAAATCTCTACTATCTTTTTATAGGAATAACCCAGAGGTATAATTTTCTAAAGAAAGTTTTTAGACTTTGAAGGTAGCTGTCAACAATTAAGAAATAAATAAATCCATGACAAAGTTTTATTGATTTATTGGGCAACATGGGAGATTGAACCCTAACTTTTTTTGGAGGGGGTCGGACTCCATTACATTGCTAAATTGACCAACCGGAGTGTGAGCTTGTGATCCTCCTGCCTGAGCCTTCAAGCGCGCTGGGTTGCAGACGTGAGCCAACAAGGTTGGCTAGAATTTATTATTTTCATCAATTTTCTTTATTTTAGTTTTTTTTTTTGTTTGTTTGTTTCCCAGTATTTTTTGTTAGGCTAGTGTGGTATATTTCTAACTTCTTAGTACACACCACATTTGATTAGTGATATCTCCTTATTCTTATTCTATTATTCAAAAAGCAGAAAGAAAAACAAAACAAATGCTGACAGGATAAATGGCTTGTCCAAAACCAGAAGGTTAGCGACACATTAAACACTATCACTCAGAAATGTTAATAAATCTTGAGTTTTATGAGTGTTGTAAATTGTTTATTTCTTCTCATTTCCACAATTCCCTCCAGAGAGAGCAGTCAGGAGGTAGCTGCTCTTACCCAGCTTTCGAATGTCTACGTGCTCGCCATTCGGATTCTCCTTTCCTCCTTGGCTGTTAAAAATTGGTACCTACGAACAGGCCATGAGAAGATGCCAATGGGCTCACACTTCAAGGAAAATCCCAAAGGCCCAGCTTCCTTCCATAATGTCCAGCAGAAGGGAAAAATAAAAATAAAAACAGTCGGGCTTGTAAGCATCGAGCTCTGGCCGTGGAACTGTTTGATTGCTTAAGCCGGGGTGGTCAGACAATAGGACCAGAAAGAATGGCTGCTTCCTTCCTTCCTGTTGAGTGTTCTGCCCGAGTGAGCAAATTCAATAGCACTTTGCCTCACAGCAACGCTAGGCGCTAGCGTGAGGGAAAACCAACAAAGAGCCATTCTAGGGCATTTCCAACTCCACCTAAGCCAAGCCTCTGAGGTAGAGGACCAGGGAAACAGAGGGACAGATTTGAGCACTCCTTGGAGTCTATGCATGAAAATGCGTAAATATCCAAGCACTGTTTTTATTAAGGACCACTATTTATGCTGCTCCATGTATTTGAAATTGTCCCAGTTAGCCCTTATGATTTTCTCATCTACAATTCTCTGAAATACCTCAAAATGTTCTTTAAAACTTAGCTGTTTAATCATGACAATAAAGTCAAAATTCTTATGGATAGTCATGATGGCACTAACTTTAGAATCATCTTAAATGCTTTCCCAATAAATTATCCATCTGTCCCCACCACTGACTTGTAGCTCTGTAGGAGAGATGCAATAATTTGATAAATCCGGTAGTTAAGAGCAGAAAGCAGACAAAAATGTAAAAATAGACATCAGATATATAATTGAAAAGGTATAATTTTGTACTATTGGCAGAAGCATGTATGCATGTATGTATAGGGAGTATAATTTCAGTTATGTGGAAAATTATCTTTCATTTAACAGAATCACAGATGATTTTCTTTATATTTGTTTCAAAGATTCCTCTCTCTCTCTCTCTCTCTACTCTCTCTCTTCCTTTCTTTGAAACAGAGGCTTAACATAGAGTTCAGACTAGCTTTGAACTCACTATGAAACCTGTGCTTGCCTTGAACACATAGAAATCCTCCTGCCCCAGCCTCCCCAGTGCTGGGATTACAGACGTGCGCTGCCACACATAGCATCAAAGTGTTCTACTTCCTATTTACCTAATAATTTGGTAAACATATCTAGGCTGTAAACATGTTTTAAAAATATTTAAACTGGTGATCAAAAACTAACTATTGCTTGATGGAATGATGCATTATTTGTTTTTTCCCATTGTGTGTGGAACAAACTTAAAATAAGTAACATTAATGTTCTCTGTGGGAGGGTCTGCAGGAGGTCCATCATGTCCTTCTTAGAACTTCTGGATATGATGGGGTCACTTTGTAGTTGCATTAGATCCATGTAGCATCACAGTCCTTAAAAAAGGTAGACTATACCAGTGGACAGAAGCTAGTCACACAATACTTTAGAAATCAAAGGGCTGGGCCAGCAAGATGGTTCAGTGGTGTAAAGCGCCTGCTTAGGAAAGCTTAGGCAACCACAGGGACTGTGGTTGGATCCCTGGCACCACAGGCTGTGGAGCCCCACCCCCAGGGCAGGCTGAGCGGGCCATAATAAAAATAAAGCAAGAAAGAAATCAAAGGACTTTCTCCAGATGTGGCCCAACAGAAATCAGAGAGATTCCAAGCGTAAAAACAAAACTAAACAACAAAAACAAAAATGTGGCCTTCATTGTTAGCTTGAACATAGAAGGGTTGGAGGGGTTTGGGAAAAAAAAATGTGTGTGGTCTAAAATTGCTCAGAGTGGCTCTTCATACCACCCAACAAGGAAACAGAGTCCTCAGCTCCACAGCTTTAAGGCACAGATTCCACCAAGAACCCAGATGAATTTGGAAAGATCGTCTCTATTCAGGTGAGAGCACAGCTGGGAAAATAACTGAACTCAGGTTTGTGTGACCCTGTGCACAGAGTACAACTGATCCTACCCATCCTTCTGCTCTTAATTCGAACATAAAGCAGATGTTAGGAAACAAAATCTGTGGAAATTTATTGTGATAAAAAATAAAAATGAGTGTCTTCTTTCAATATACTGAGTTTTCTCCATTCTTCTGAATATGAAAATGCATTTTGTCATCTGTCATTGTTGATTTGGTGCTATACTTCCTGCTACCATGATGTCCATGTTTCAATATTTCTGGCAGGAAAACGCACATATTTTTTTTTTATTTCTAGACACTTCTACAACAGTCTGTGGCATCTAATGTTATTAAAAAGCATTCAAACTGGGCATGGTGGCACACGCCTGGAGTCCCAGCACTTGGGAGGCTGAGACAGGAAGATCAGTGTGAGTTCCAGACTAGCCTGGGCTACAAAAGTAAGCTCAAGGCCAGCCTGATCTGCATAGTGAGACCCTGTCTCAAAAAGAGAAAAAAAAAAAAAAAAAAAAAAAAAAAAAAAAAAAAAAAAAAAAAAAAAAAAAAAAAAAAAAAAAAAAAAAAGCATTCAAGACCATTGCTATCATAATATTTTAAAGACATTCTTCAGGGATTTTAAGGAAGATGGCACAAAAGCAAACAGCAAAGAAATAGCTTCTGCAAGATTTAGTGTTCGGACACTGTGATTCACCAGTGTGAGGAAGGAAAGGAGGAGGGAAGTGATGCTGTGGGGCCGAGCAAGGCTCTAAAGTGAGAGCTGAAGTCCATGAGGAGAACAAACAGAGAGACCTCAGCGCCAAAGGAGGGGGCAAGCACTGTCTGCCTCAGCCCTGCCTCACAGCACTGGAGGAACAGCTCCAGCCTGCAGAGATATGGCATCTCCTTGCCACCCCATAGACCTCCACAGAGCAACACTCCTGTGGGATGGCGTAGTGGAGGCAGTGGACTGCACAGGCTCGTGAGGTGTTCAGGTTCAGACATCCCTGCAGGAGAGGAGGATCGGCCAGGACCTAGGAGCTGCAACCAGAGGCAGCTGCAGGCTTCCAGGGTCAGGCTGAGGTGGCACTGAGTTCAGGCCAATAGGAGGTCAGGGAGCTAAGGTCAAGCTGGCAGGGAACACACAGACAGAGTATTGCAGGCTGAACCAGTAGGGGTCCAGTCACATCAGGTTCTTGTCTCCAGAAGGCAGTCTGAACTTCAGTGGAAGTACAGGTGCAGGGTTGCTGGGTGTGTACTCTATTCCACCCTAAACCTACACGTGGGCTGCTGGACTCATCAACACAGATGAGAGCTCTGTCTGCCCGTGCCATCTATCAGTACAGAACAGACTTGACCAGAAGAAGACATTTTATTCTTTTTCTTCCTTTCTTTTCTTAGTTTTGTTTGGCTTTATTTTGTTTTGTCTTCAGTTTGCCTTTGTTTGTTTTTTTTTGTTTGTTTGTTTGTTTGTTTGTTTTGGGGGGGGTTCTTATTTCTATGAGTATGAACATTGTCTCTAGGATTTGTTGCTGTTCTTTGCTTGTTTATTCTTTGGATACAGGGTCTTGCCACACAGTTCAAAATTGTAAGCCGGGTGTGGTGGCGTATGCCTGTAATCCCAGAACTTGGAAGGCTGAGGCAGGAGGATTGTTGTGAGTTCAAGACTAGCCTGGGCTACAAAAGTGAGTTCAAAGTCAGCCTGAACTGCATAGCAAGACCCTGTTTCAAAAATAAAAAAAACAAATTGTAGTGATCCCCTATCTCAGTCTCCCGAGTGCATGCACCACCACACCCGTTTTGGGGACTGGATAGTATGTAGTCCTGGGGATTGAACTCAAGATCTTGCACTTGTCAGATAGGCACTTATACCACTGAGCTATCTCCCTGGCTTTCTTCTGATCCTTTTATTTCTTTCTACTTTTCCCTCCTGTTATCTTTAGCACTATCCCAAAGTTGAAGTTACCTTCTTTTGTCTGCCAGCCTTGCTTCTAATCTCTTCTTTTATTTCTTTATTTTTCACCAAACCCATTTTGAATTTTCTCCCTGATGGTAAAATCAGAATATTAAGGACATATTTCCTGTATAAAATTTTCTGTTTTGTTTTAGAATTTGTTATCACTTATCCTTTTAGCAAATTTGTTATCAATCACTTCAGTTTTTGTTATATAAACACAAATAGAGCTCATCCAGTTAAAGAGGGCAAATAAGTGGTTACCATACTGTTTTAGTTACTTTTTACTTGTTGCTGGGACAAATACCCCACACTCAAAATGAATGAAGGAAAGGTTTATTTAGCTCAGTTTGTGGAGGCTTCAGTCCGCAAACTGAAACTTTGGCTGGCCTAAGGCTGAGTAGAACAGAGCAGAGAGCATCCAGTTCATGGAGGCGGAACAGCAACAAAATGGCGGCAGAGGTAGCCAACCAAACAAGGCAGCAGAGCAACAGCAACAGCTAGAGTCTGTCTCTTTGCCTCTCTTTATATTACATCCAGGCTCTCCACCTTAGCCCCCGCCTTAGGCTACACCCATAATCCCAGAAGTACTTCCACCCATAATTCCATCAGTACTAAAACCCATAATCCCAGGGATCACAGATCAAGTCTCAAACTCTAGAAGTCCCCACCCAATGACTACATGAGGCTTTGGAGGGACAACTAGACATAAACCATAACGCATACTGTCTTATTCTCTCGGCTGTGTTTGATGTGATTGCTATTGTTGATTATACTACTTTAGCTAAAGTAATACAATTCTTTAATCAGATGTTGTTCCTGTTATGCCAAGACTAAGTACTGAAGGGTCATAAACAATATCATAGGTGGGTGCCAAAAAACCAGGGGCTAGGCCAAATAAGCAGCAACTTCTTATCCCCAA
>PVJA010012426.1:36530-52164 GCA_004027025.1 Myocastor coypus | reverse complement strand
AAAAAAAAAAAAAAAAAAACTCAAAAATAAGACTCCCCCCTAAAATAAAAGACTAAACTAAAAATGGGCAGCTGAAATAGACACTTCTCAGAAGTCTGAATGGCAAAATAAATAAGTAAAATTTAAATATATATACATATATGCTTGATATTAGTAGTCACTAAAAAAATGCAAATTAAAACAGCACTGAGATTCCATCTTATTTCAGAAAAAATGATTACTATCAAGAAATCAAATAAGGGCCTGGCGGGATGGCTCAGTGGTCTAAAGCCCCTGCTTGGGAAAGCTTGGGCGGCTTCAGGGACCTCGGTTCGATCCCCGGCACCACATGCTGCGCCAGCCCTGCCCCCGGGGTGGGCTGAGCCAGCCATAAAAATGAGTGAATAAACAAAGGTTCTGAAACAAGAAAAAATAAATAAATAAATAAATAAAATTAAAAATAAATAAATAAATAAATAAGAAATCAAATAAGACTGGGCTGGTGGCACAACCCTGTAATCCCAGCGCTTGGGAAGCTGAATATAGGAGGATCACTATGAGTCCAGTCTGTATAGTGAAATCCTGTAGACCCTGTACTAAATAACATTTTTAAAAAGAAATCAAGTAATAACAAGTGCTAGCAACACTGCAGGGAGAATGAACCTTTCCTTACCAATTTCCATAGTGGTTATTCCCCCATCATTGGCGGGAATGGAAACTAGAACAACCACTATGGACATTTTTTTATTTTATTTTATTTCTTTATGTTATGGCTGGCTCAGCCTGCCCTGGAGGTGGTGGCTGGCACAGCATGTGGTGCTGGGGATTGAACTGTGGTCCCTGTGGTTGCCTAAGCAGGCAATTTAGACCGCTGAGCCATCTTGCCAACCCCACCACCATGGAAATTGATAAGGAAATTTCTCAAAAAGTAAAGCTAACAATTTCGCTTAAGGACTGGGGAGATAGCTTGGTGGTCTCAGCACCTGCCTGGCGAGCACCAAGTCCTAAATGAATGTGATCCCCGATACCAAGGAGAAAATAAAAAAAAAATTCCAAAGGGCAGGCCAGATAGCTCAGCAGAGTAAAGCACCTGCTTAAGCAGGCATAGTGACGGGTTCGATCCCCAGTGTGTGGTGCCAGCCCTGCCCCTGAGGCCCTGAGAGTGCGATTAGATGGTGTGGTGGTGCACACCTCTAATCCCAGCACTTGGGAGGCTGAAGACAGGAGGCTCACTATGAGTCTGATATGTGTAGTGAGAATCTGAAGATCTTGTATAGTAAATACATTAGAAAAAAAAATCCATTTGACCCAGCTCTGCCCTTCTAGGTAGCTTCTCAAAAGAGCAAAAAGCATCATATTACAATGATGTGTCCATGACCACACTTACAGCCACACACCTAGTGGAAGAGGCTCTAAGGCCATCAACAGGTGCAGGGATAAAGAAAATGTACAAACGAGGCATTACCCTTCTATAAAGAAGGAAAGATTTGAGTCCGATGTAGGAAACGGATGCTCCTTGAGACCAGAACATTAACTGAAATAAATCAGACAAACTTAAATATCACACAGTTTCTCTTCTTTTTTTTTTTTTTTATAAGAATCTGCACCATTTCTGTCTTACACTCTGAGAACTGCTTTGATGATAATACATGACTTGGCATACAGCTCCTGGAAGTCCCAAGGTCATGAGTTTGATTCCTGGTACCAAAAAGAAAACAAAAGAAAAGAAAAAACTACAGTGAATACAATAGATCTCGACTGGGGAGATAGCTCAGTGGCTTAAGCACCTGCCTGGCAAGCACAGGGACCTGAGTTCAATCTCCAGTACTGCATGCTCTGTCAGCCCCAAAACTGGATGTGGAGGCGCATGCCTGTAACCCCAGCACTGGGGAGGATGAGATGGGGGGTAACTGCTAGAGTGAACTGTGTAACGAGAGCCTGTACCAAATTTTAAAAAGTTTTTGGGGGCTGGCCAGATAACTGAGAGAACTAAAGCACTTGCCTCGGCAGGCATAGAGAACGGGGTTCGATTTCCAGTGTGCCGTGCCAGCCCTGCCACCAGAACATGCTGAGACAGCAACTAAGACTGGGCATGGTGGCACGTGCGCCTGTAATCCCAGTGTGTGTGGGAGGCAGAACACAGGAGGATCACTATGAGTCTAATCTGTGTAGTGAGACCCTGTAGACTCTATAGTAAGTACATAAAAAATATAATAATTTTGTTGTTGTTTGTACTGGGAATTGAACTCAGGACCTTGCACTTGCCAGGCAAGCACTTATCCTACTGAGCTATCTCCCCAGCCTCTAATTTTTTTTTTTCTTTTTGAGACAGAGTCTGGCTATGTAGTTCGGGCTGCTGGCCTTGAGCTTACTTTTGTAGCCCAGGCTGGTTTCAAACTCACATCGATCCTCCTGTCTCAGACTCCCAAGTGCTGGGATTATAGGCATGCACCACCATGCACAGCCCTAAATTTTTTTTTTAATATTAAAAACAATAGACAGATGGGAGGCTGAGACAGGAGGATCGGTGTGAGTTCAAGACCAGCCTAGGCTACAAAAGTAAGCTCAAGGCCAACCTGAAAAGCATAGCGAGTCCCTGTCTCAAAAAGACAAAAAAAAAAAAAACAATAGACAGGGCCAGTGAGATAGCTCAGTGGTCTAAAGCACTTGCTTAGGTGAGTTTGGGCAACCACAGGGACTGTGGTTCAATCCCTGACACCACATGCTTTGCCAGCCCCACCTCCAGAGCAGCTGAGCCAAAAAAAAACCCCACCAATAAACAGGTCTCGGGGCCGGGGACATGGCTCCATGACACAAGTGCCTGCCCAGCAAGTGCAAGGTCGTGAGTTCAAACCCCGGTCCCGCAAAAAAAGAAAAAACAAAACCAAAAAATAAATAAATAAATAAATAAAATAAACAGGTCTCAGATACGAGTTCTGTCAGTCACACTGCTTTCCAAAGTATTCATAAGAAGGCAGTTTCCAGTTTATATTGATTGGGCCAGTGCAGTAGCTCAACAGCACAATGCCTGCTTGACAAGCACGAGGCCCGAAGTTCAATCTGATACCAAATAAATAAATTAATTAATTAATAATAATAATAATAATAATAATATAGTAATCCGGGCCGTGGCACACGCCTGTAATCCCAGCACTCGGGAGGCTGAGGCAGGAGGATCAGTGAGAGTTCAAGACCAGCCTGGGCTACAAAAAAGTGAGCTCAAGGCCAGCCTGAACTGCATAGTGAGACCTTGCCTCAAAAAAAAAAATGATGATAATAATAATACACAGTATCTTAACTATTGTTATTTTCTTAGTATTTTGTTAGAAAATTGTCTTATTTTTTTCATAAGATAAAAAAAGATATTAGGAAACAGGAAGATCTTCTACAAATAAGAAAGAGACAGGGGCCCGGCAGGATGGCTCAGTGGTCTAAAGTGCCTGCTTGGGAAAGCTTGGGCGGCTTCAGGGACCGCGGTTCGATCCCCGGCACCACATGCTGCGCCAGCGCTGCCCTCGGGGCAGGCTGAGCCGGCCATAAAAATGAGTGAATAAACAAAGGTTCTGAAACAAGAATAAATAAATAAATAAATAAATAAATAGAAAGAAAGAAAGACAAAGAGATGGAGGATGGGGCTGGGGAGATAGCTCAGAGGCATAAGCATGTACCTGGCAAGCATAAGGTCCCAAGTTCAATCCCTGGACCTGCATGCCATGCTGGACCCAACCCTGGGCATTGTTATACCAGTCCTGGAACCACGTGTGGCAGTGCACTCCTGTACTCTCCACACTAGGGAGGCTGAGACAGTACAGTCTGAGCTGTGTAGTGAGACCATGTACCAAATAAATAAATAAATGATATCAAAAAACAAAAAGATGTGTCATGCACACATACCAATGCCCCATATACATATGGCAGACATGCAGTGACACAAATTAAGAATACTGTAAAAGTTAACAAAAAGCAAAAAGACCTTCTTGTAATTGTTAAATATTAAAAGCTAAATATTCTTCGGAAATAAAACAATAAATGTATGGTATGTCCATTACACTGTATCTACATTTCTTTTTTTGGCTTTTTGACACAAGGTCTTGCTATATAGTTAAGGCTGGCGTTTAGCTCACTTTTGTAGCCCACGCTAGTCTTGAACCAGCACTGATCCTCCTGCCTCAGCCTCCCAGTGCTGGGATTACAGGCATGTGCCACCACGCCCCGTTGTATCTACATTTAAAGAGTCAGAAAATAAAAAATGAAAGAGAAGAGAGCTGGCAGAGAGCTCAGTGGCATAAGTGCCTGCCTGACAAGCACCAGGTCCTGAGTTCAATTCCCAGTACAGAGAGAGAGAGAGAAGGCGAGAGGGAGGGGAGCCTGGAGCGCAGCGTGTGCTTGGTGACATGGCTGCAGTCCCCTTTTCCTGCTCTCGCCTGCCTCATCTTTGGTGCCCAGCCACGCCGTGCACAGGGCCCCAGAGTTGTGAAGGTGTCTCAGAGAAAGGCATTTCCAAAAGCTCGTCTGATTATTTCTTCTCCTTGCACATTCTTTTGTTTTCTAACCATGAGGGTCCAATATTCTCCAGCCTCTACCCATCACCGCCTGTACCACACACACACACACACACACACACACACACACACACACACACACACATGCACGCACATATGCACACAGGCACACGCACACATGCCCAATTTACAAAAGTGAGCAAAGTGAGTTCCAGGGCACAGATCCACCCAAGGCCAAATATGCCTGGGATTCGCTCCCACTGCTCTCTCCCAAGCCAAGCTCAGGACCTCACCAATTAAGACGAAGGTGACTGAGCCAGCAGAACCAGACTTTCTAGAAAAATCTTTGCCAAATGAGTACCCAGAGCTCGGGAAGGACTGCCACCTCTGACCCAGATTGATTTCTTGTTTAGGGCTCCGGTTCAGCATACGGCCTGCAACATGGACAAGGATCTAGATACTGCAAAGTTATGTGAAGGCAATAAATCATGGAGAAAACCTGGAAATAGTCCAGTTTTTTCCTAAGGGATAGTTCATGAGTGAAGACGTAGCCCCAGCACTGCACAACACACAGCTAGCAAAGCACGATGTATCTAAAAAATGTTTATAAACTAGGTGGAAAAATGTAAGAAAAATGGCATATTTAATATGAGCTCAACAAATATTTATTGATTGATTGACTGACTGATTGCAGTATCAGGGATCAAACTCAGGACTTTGTGCTTGCCAGGCAGGCACTTATGCTACTGAGCTATCTCCCTGGCCCTACAATTTCTTTTTTTTTTTTTTTTTTTTGTATTTTCTGGAAGGGTCTACAGAGGTGTTCAGGAGCTCACTACTAGATTGGATCATAGTAATCGCCTGTTTACAGCCTCCCAAGAGAGCTGGGATTACAGGCTTGTGCCACCATGCCAAGGCTCAACTACAGCCTCAGCTACCCTGGGGGCAGGGATGGCATGGCAGGCCCAGGGATGGAACTCTGGGCCCCTGCACCTGCTTGCAAGCACTTTAATCCTCTGAGCTATTTGGCTGGCCCTATAAATTTTAAATATAGACAATAGCAAATATATACTGAACAATGACTATTTTTAGCCTTGCCCAATCACTTAAGGTATTCCTGTGGTACTTCCCTAGCTCCTGACCTATGGCCCTGCTTTATGGTCCTCATAACAATTATAATCAGCAGGCCGGGGAGATAGATAGCTCAGCTATCTAAAGCACCTGCTTAGGCAAGCTTAGGCAACCACAAGGACCGTGGTTAAATCCCCAGCACCACATGCTGCGCCAGCCCCACTCCCAGGGCAGGCTGAGCCAGCCATAACATGAATGAATGAATGAATGAATGAATGAATGAATGTTTTTTTAAAAACAATTATGATCAGCATCAAACAAATAAATAATCTTAGCAGTGGTCCCATTCAGTTGGGGTTATACATGAGTTTAGTCTATGCTGTGGCTTGTGTATAGATGTCCCTGCCAAAGCCTCATGCAGTCATAGCTGGAGCTCTTTCAAAAGTGGCTGGATCTAAGCATGTGACACTGCGACAGAGCAAGGCCAAGATCAAAAGCACTAATATTAAGGGTGTGGGTGCTGCCTGCCCTAAGTAGCCGTAAGGAGAAGATAGAAGGCATAGAAAGAGCTGTGGTTGAGACTTTTGTTGCTTTGCTACCTGAGCTGTTTCATATATATATTAATTACAGGGTTTACAGGGTCTCACTACACAGATAAGACTCATAGTGATCCTCCTGTGTTCAGCCTCCCAAGCACTGAGATTACAGGCATGTGCCACCAGCCCAGTCTTATTTGACTTTTTAAATTCTTTTTGGTGGGACCAGGGTTCAAACTCACGACCTTGCACTTGCCAGGTAGGCACTTGTGCCATGGAGCTATCTACCCAGCCTCTTATTTAATTTCTTGATAGTAATCACTCTTTCTGAAATAAGATGAAACTCAGAGTTGTTTTAATTTGTATTTCTTTAATGACTATAAATGTCAAGCATATATGTATGTATATTTAAATATTCAAATATTTAAATATTTATTTATTTATTTATTTATTTATTTTGCCGTTCAGACTTCTGAGAAGTGTCTGTTTATTTCAGTTGCCCATATTTTAATTCAGTCTTTTATTTTGGGGGCAAGTCTTAAATTTTTTGTTTGTTTCTTGCAGGACCAGGGTTCGAACTCACAACCTTGCACTTGCCAGGCAGACACTTGTGCCATGGAGCTATCTCCCCAGCCCCAAATCTTAAATTTTTTGAGTCTTTTTTTATACCCTATATTAGTCCTAGAGGCGTAGTTGGCAAAAAAAAAAAAAAAAAGTAACACTATCCAAACAGAGAACAGAGATAATGTGTTCTGTAGGCATAAATATTTATCCTTGGGGATGGCCATCAAGTAAGAAGACTTAAACACATGCAGCCAGCAAGATAGCAGTCCCACCAATGAAAACTGTCTATATGGCAAAGGCATAATCATATAGCAAAATCCAAGGAAGGGCAGTATTTGATTTTTATTTTTTGTCATTTTGAGATGGGATCTTGCTCTGCAGTTCAGCCTGGCCTTGAGCTCACTTTGTAGCCCAGGCTGGTCTAGAACTTGTGCTGATCCTCCTCTGTCAGCCTCCCCAGTGTTGGGATTATAGCCATGCACCACCACACTGGAGATCAAACCCCAGTCCCTGCACTCTGCCTAAGCAGGCACTTTAATCTGCTGAGCTACCCGGCCAGCCCATAGCTGAGCTGTTTATCTTCTGCAGTGCCTGTCTGCCATGCCACTCTGCCTTGGAGCCGGCTGACCTTGGGTAGAAAGTTGCACAAACTGCAAGGCAAATAAACCTCTAAACCCTCTAACTTTTCTTCCCTTTAACTTTGGATGTCAGGTATTTTTGTCTGGGCAATAAGAAATGTAACTAAGACAGCTTACTTTGAAATATCCTATATTTTCCAGATTTTTACAGCGTATATATTTTACTCTTATTATCAAAAACTATGGTTTTTTTTTTTTTTTTCTTGTTTCAGAACCTTTATTTGTTTATTCACTTATTTTTATGGCCGGCTCAGCCCGCGCCCTGAGGGGAGGGCTGGCGCAGCATGTGGTGCCGGGGATCGAACCGTGGTCCCTGAAGCCACCCAAGCTTTCCCAAGCAGGCGCTTTAGACCAATGAGCCATTCCACCAGTCCCCAAAACTGTGGTTTTTTTTAGCTGGGCGTGGTGGCGCATGCCTGTAGTCACAGCACTTGGGAGGCTGAGGCAGGAGAATCAGTATGAGTTTGAGATCAGCCTGGGCTACAAAAGTGAGCTCAAGGCCAGCCTGAAGTGCATAGCGAGAACCTGTCTCAAAAAGACAAAAAGAAAAAAGAAAAAAAAAAAAAAAAAACACAATTTGAACTGGGCACAGAATGCATTGCTGTAATCCCAGCAGTCTGGGAGGCTGAGCCAGGAGAATCACAAACTTCAGCCCAGCCTGCAGAACTCAGTGATTTAACGAGAGTCTGTCTTAAAATAAAAAGTTAAGGGGTTGGTAGGCCTTGACTACAGTCTCCAGGACCAAAAATCAATCAATCAATCAATCTATCTATCTATCTATCTCAGTGCAAGAGAAGCCAGTTCTCTGAGTGAGTTGATTGGTTTGTGTTCTTGCCTTCCTACGGATAATAATTAGCAATAGTGTTTCAGAGGACTGATGAGGCAAGATGGCTCAGTGGACTAAGTACCTGCTTAGGCAAGCGTAGGGATTAGGGATCAATCCCCGGCACAACAGGTCTTGCTGGCCCCACCCCCAGGTGTGCTGAGCTGGTCACTGAGACCAGGTGAGGTAGTGTTGGGAGGCTGAGACAGAAGGATCATTATCAGGCGACAACCTACTCGGGCTCCCCTCCTGTCTGTTTTTCGGACAGGAGCTTTCTTTCCCCCAATAAATATATTCTGCTCATAAAACAAAAGGACTGGCAAGATAGCTCAGCGGTCTAAAGCACCTGCTTAGGCAAGCTTAGGCCACCGCAAGGACCTCGGTTCAATTTCCAGCACCACAGGCTGCACCAGCCCTACCCCCAGAGCAGGCTGAGCCAACCATAATATTTTTTAAAAAAGGTAATTGCAAACACGTTAGGGAGAGATGGAATTTGATTAATGGCCTAGCCAACTGGGGACAAGGTGGGGCTCACCCCACAAGGACTCCTCCCTGGCCCCTACAAGCTGGGAGCCCTGATGCGAGTCAAAGGAAGTGTCCTGAGGACACAGGCATGGATATTGGCTCCTCTGCAAGGCACGCACTGGCTAGGGACTTGCAGCACGGGCCCAGGCGTGCCCCAGGAGTATACACGTGGGCCTGACCCTGCCAAGGCGATGCCCAGCTCTGTCACTCAGAAACGCAGCTGCTCAGAGCCATTCACGCCTCATCAGTGCCCACTCGGTGGACAGCGGGCACAGACGTGCCAGAGCACATCAGGACGGCTCTGCGCTGAGCTGCATGCAGCCAGCCAAGCGGGGGCCAGAGCGCACAGAGCCTGCGGGGCAGTTCTCAGCCCAGAAACATCTAGGCAGCAGCCTGGGTTATGAAAGCCAGGCGCACCTTTACATAATCATGGGAAATGAAGAGAAAGGACACTCCTACAAAGGCAGCCCCACCAGGGGGAGTTTTTCAAGATGGAATTTTACTTTGCATTTTTCTGATTATAAAAGCCAAGCAAAAAAGAAATAGGTAAGAAGAAACTGTTCCGCCACAGCAACCATTGAAGAGCAGTAGCCATGGCCCTCCGCAACCCCACGGCCCTCAATGAGGGCCACAAAGTGACTAAGAATGTGAGCAAACCGAGGCCCAGCTGCCACCGCTGAGGACACCCCACCAAACACACCAAGTTCACGCGGGACATGATCCGGGAGGTGTGCAGCTTTGCCCCCTATGAGCAATGCACCATGGAGCTGCTCAAGGTCTCCAAGGACAAATGTGCCCTCAAGTACATCAAGAAAATGTGGGGACACACATCCGCACCAAGAGGAAGCATGATGAGCTGAGCAACGTGCTGGCCACCATGAGTGTCCTTCTCTTCTTTTGTACCAGGATTTGAATTAAGGACCTTGTGCTTGCCAGGCAGGTGCTATAACTGCTGAGCTATATCCCCAGCCCTGTGTTTTTATTTTTGACAGAAATGCTCTCCTCTACTTCCTGTTCCAGCCTTTGCTTTTATTCTGTTAACAACATATCATGAAGCCAGGTATGGCAGTGCATGCATGTAATCCCAGCACTCTGAGAGACTGAGGCAGGAGGACAGCAAGTTCTAGTCCAGCCTGGGCAGCTTAGAGACTCAATGAAACCCTTGTCTCTAAATAAAAAATAAAAACAGAGCTGGGGATGCAGCTCAGTGTGAAGGTCCTGGGTTCAATTCGCAGTACTACAAAGGCAAACACGGAATGTCACTGGCATCTTGGCATCCGCTGCAGACCTGGAATACTACCCACAGAGGTGGCCTGCAGAGGTGGAACTCAGTACTCTATTGTTCCTTTTCTGTCCCGGGCCACCTTTACAATCCGTCAGCATTGTCCCAGGGGCTAAAAGCTGCTGCTCCCTAGTAAGCACCTGGCAACACCCCTATTTCCCTCTTATGTAGGTTGTGGTAACCTTCAGAGCTGGTGGAACTAGGGATTGAACTCAGGCCCTTGTGCTTGCCAAGCAAGCGTTTATTCCACCAAGCTATCTCCCTAGCCCCTCTGGGGGGGGGGGCTCTTTGACAAGGACTTGCACTGTCCTGGCTCCCTGTGGGATCCCTACCCCCTAGGCTCTGCATGAGTCCTGAAGGGCAGCCTAAACTCCAGTGTGTGGCTCTGTGCCACTTCCTTTGACAGCACCAACAGAGCACCTTTGAATCTCAGGGGCTGAAGTGGAGGCTGCAGTCTAGGGCAGCCAGAGTCCCTCCCTTAAGGACTCCCTGACACCCAGGGAGCAGTTCTGACACCTGTTGGCTGTGTGACCTGGAACAGATCAACTGACAGTCACACTTGCATTTCCCAGGCATTTACGGAGCGCCTACAGTTAGAGACAGTTCTGCTCCCTGGGATCAGAGCCAAGGACAAGACCTCCTCCCAGCTCTCCTGGCACTGGCACGAGATAAGGACAACACAGGAGGAGAGCGCCGCGAAGACTAAATGACAGCGATGGGAAGGAGGAACTGCTCTAGATGGAGACAACCTGAAGAGCCACAGTAGGGCTTTACTGGCTCGGGGAATGGCAGGTACAAATCCTCTAGATGACACCAAGCTTGGTGTTTTGTAAAAAGCAAGAAGTCGGGGGCTGGTGAAGTAGCTCAGTGGACTAAACACTTGCTTAGGCAAGCACAGGGACCAGGGTTTGAGCCTCGGGCACCACACGCTGCTCAGGCCCTGCACCTGGGTGCACTGAGCAGTGCATTGAGCCGGTCACCGAGACCCCGCATAGCGGCGCCCACCTGTAATCCCAGCACTGGGGAAGCTGACACCCGTAGAGCACTAGGAGTCCAAGCTGTGTAGTGAGACCTTGTACCAAATACATAAGTAAATAAAAAACCAAAAAATTGAACATACTGAAAATAGGTGGGACAGAGCACATGGAAACAGGAGAAGTGGGGGAGAGGCTGGAAGGAGGCTGAGTTTTACTCCCAGTAAAGAGGAAGGTGGGTGGGGAACAACATGAGTTAACGCCAAGCTGAAAGAGGCTGAGAGAGTGAGGAGAATAGGGTACAGACCTCAGCAGGAAACCAGGTAGGGCCCATCGTCCTTCCCCAGGGCCATGTGACTGATTCATAAGCTGTCCGCCTGAATAAAGACCCAAGATGTGAGGCAGGGGCACCAGCGTGGGAAACACCTCCAGCCAGTGGAGGATTTGGGGTCCAAGGCTGACCTTGGGGGGACACAAAGAGCAAGGAACAGTGGCTTCGGGTCCATAATGAACTGAGTCCCATTTGTATGGAACCCCAGAATGAGAAGAAGGTTGGGTTGGGCTCCTAGAGGCCTAGAATGAGGTGGGGGCATTTTTCTGTCATTGCGGATTAAAGTAGTTGCAGAGGCCAGAACCAGTCCCATTGGGTGGATGGGGACTATTCCCTTTGGAACAAGGAAACCACTGCCCTGGGGACCAAAGAGTCAGGAAGGGCAGAGCTTTCAAAGGATCCCAGGGTTCACCTCTTCATCAGATAATGAGTAGCCTGAGGCAGAGGTGGCACCTCCTATGGCCACAAATGTCAGCTCCAGCTCACTGGCCTCAGCAGCCAGACACCCTGGGGCAGCCAGGAGGAGCCAGGTGCTATAGGATGCTACACTGGGGGCGTAACGGGGCACACAGGAGCCAATCGTGTGACCTTGATTGACCTTGCTAATTCCTGATTTGCTCACCCGGAAAGTGACGTTCTCCAAGCTCGCCTACCTGTCCAATTCCTCTCAAGACTGCCTGTGGGGAGGAATCAGAGGTCTGCGCATCAGCAGGCAAGCTCTGAGCCAAACTCCGAACCGGGACCCGCGACTGTTGGCAGGCCCTGCTAAGCGCCCCGAGGCGCCCGCGCGCAAGCCCTGAGCCCTGTCACCGCCGGGCGAGGGCGGGGCGGGGCGGGGCCCGCAAAGCTGTCGGCCTGGGGTGATCGACGCCCCGCCTCCGCCCCGCCCCGCTCCAGCCCGTCCCTCCCGGTGGGCAGGGCCTGGGCCTCTTAACGCGTCCGCGCCGGGGCCTGGTCGCAGTCTGTCGCCGCCGGATTCCCCACTCTCTCATCCCCTGTCCCTCGTCCGGCAGCGCCATGGAAGGCTACCACAAGCCGGACCAGCAGAAGCTGCAGGCCCTGAAGGACACGGCCAACCGCTTGCGCATCAGCTCCATCCAGGCCACCACGGCGGCGGGCTCGGGGTGAGCGCGGGCCGGGGACGCGGCGGGCGGGGGTCCCCGGAGCGCGCTGCGCGGTGCTCCCTACCCCGAGGGCGGCGGCAGGGGCGCGGGCGGGTGGCTGAGCCGCGCGGCGGGGCGCGCACTCCCGCGGTCTTCCGGGTGTCCCGCGAGGCCGTGCGACCCCAGCCCCCAGACTCCGGGGCCCCAGCGGCGCCCCACGTCCTGGAATCCTCCCACGCGCGGCCCTAGCGTAAAGGACCCACCGCCGCGGCCGGGAGGAGTGGCCGGGGCCGTGCGCCTTGCCCGCGTGGCCTCCTCGTCTGCAGGTCCAGCCTGCGGGCGCCTCACGTCCCTGTCCTCCTGGCGCCTGGGGGCAATCGAGGCTCCGAAGAGTTTAAGCTGTTCACCAAGGCCACGCACGCACCGGGAGAGCTGGCGCGTGAGCCCTGCATTCCGAACTGTGATCGCCTGCTCTAACCCACCATCTTGGGGCGCCGGCCCGGCCTGCTCCCTGCTCCCCGCTCCCCGCTCCCCGCTCCCCGCTCCCCGCGCGCGGCGGACCGCGCTCGCCCACCTGCTCCTCACCAGCCCCCATCCCGCCGCCCGTGGCCTGAGGTCTAAGTTTGTGGCGGGCGGCCGCAGAGGGCCCCAGGGCGGGGATGCGAGGATGGCACGTGGACGCGGAGCCCGGGTGCAGGTGGAAGGGGGCGGCCTCAGATCCGACCTAGGGCGGGAAGTTGGGAGGCAGAGAGAAGACTAGGCTGAAGAGTTTCAGGGTGGCCTGCGGGGTGGTTTTAGTCGGTCCTGCGCTGCACTTAGAGCCCGCTAGGAAGCCACAGTGACTGTGAGAGGCTGGGTTCATAGAATTAATGAGGAAGGTGTTGCCTAAGTAGGGAATGATTTTTTTTCCCGTAATTTTTCCAACCAGGTTGTGTATTTATGTGTTTATTTTATGTATTTGGTACAGAGTCTCACCACACAGTTCGAACCAGTAGTGATCCTCCAGTTTTCAACCTCCCCAGCACCGGGATTACAGGCATGTGCCACCACACAGGTCTCTGTGGTCTGTTCCACACGCAGGCCCAGGGGCCGGGCTGGCGCAGCGCCTGGTGCTGGAGATTGAACTTGGTCCCTGCGCTTGCCTGAGCTAGCTTGTATTATTTTAGTCTTTTGTGCTGTGCATTTCAGGTTGGCCTTGAGCTCACTTTGTAGCCCAGACTGGTCTCAACTCATTCTTCCTGCCTCAGTCTCCCTTGTGCTGGGATCACAGGTGTGAGCTACCACACCCAGTTGTGCTCACTCCTGGTGCACTTAAGACTCCCTGGTCTCAAGAAGTTTGGACCTCTTACAAACCATTTCCCTCCCACTGCCCACTCTGGTGCATACTTTGAACCTGTTATCTCTTTTGGGGCTGTGACAGTCCTGCTCTTGCCTGGGGTATTCCTTCCCAGACTGGGACCTAACCTCCCAGTACCCACCCCCTCCCCCATGCCTGGGTTGGCATGTACTACCTGTTTAGTACTACTGGCTCTGCTTCCCTTGGCCATTCCAGGGGATTGGGGATCTACGGATCTAGGTGGAAAGCCATGGTAGGTACTAGCTACTAGAGTCCTATATCTGACAGTTTGCAGGAGGGGTAGATAACATACCTAGGCATTTATAGAGTCGCTAAGCAGCACATATATTGCTGGTGTAATGCAGCGTCTTTTTTTTTTTCTTGTTTCAGAACCTTTGTTTGTTTATTCACTCATTTTTTATGCCGGCACAACCCACCCCGAGGGCAGGGCTGGCGCAGCATGTGGTGCTGGGGATCAAACCGCAGTCCCTAAAGCCGCCCAAGCTTTCCCAAGCAGGCGCTTTAGACCACTGAGCCATCCCGCCCGGCCCCTGCAGCGTCTTTTGTTGCATCACATGGGGTAGGATATATGCACATTTTATAATGAGGACAGTGAGACTGGTGTGTTACGTGACTCCCCTGCTGGCAGTTGGTGGCCGTTCTAGACTGTCTTGTGTGAGGGAGTCCTCTTGGGCGTGCAGACAGCACCAGGCGGGAGTGGAGTGAAACAGGCAGGAAAGTCTGGCAGATGATTTGAAAGGAAATTGGAGAGAAATGAAATAAAGTAACAGAGAGACAAAATAACATTACAGCTATAGAGGGACTCTCAAATCAGAGCTGTGAGGCAGGTCTTCTGATCCTTGTTACATAGTTGCCACCCAGAAAAGATACTTCTTGGGCTGCTGAGAGTTACACCCATGTTTACATAGTATCCTAAGGGCAGACCTCTCTGGCTTTAAACAGCAGCCTTTTACAAAATGTGTGTAAAGGATTCCTCTGTGTGTAAAAGGTAGAGGAAGCAATATTTAGCAGAAATATTTTCAGAAAGTAGATTTTGTGCAACCTCTGATGCAAGAGAGATTTTGAAAGGTGTGTGTGCAAGTGTGTGTGTACACAAATATGTGCGGAAGTCGTAAGTGTTATGGTTCCCCTGTGTTTGAGAGTCTGTTGTTGCCTCATTGTGCAGTCTTGATACTAAGTCCCTGGCTCACTCTGCTACCATCCTAGGGGAAGTGATGACCTCCTTGTCAGGTGTCTCCCCTTCAGGGGGAGCTTGGAACCTGGCAGTAAAACAGGACTTGGGGCTAGGCTTTATTGGTCACCTGCCAGAAGCTGGGCCCTGTCACTGAGGACCTGCCCTGTGGGTTTCTGGGTTGGCTGGAGTTCTGGGCCCACCACCAGCCCTGTGTGCAGTGGACCTCACCAGGCCCCAGGACAGTGACACTGGCCCCTGGAGATTTGGGCCTGGAGGAGAGATGGAGCCTTCACAGAGGCTTCTCTGTTAAGGCAGCCTCTACGAAGCCCAGCATGCTCTGGATTGAGCTTCCGTGTGCTGAGGGGACCATGGCAAGGGTCCAACTCCTCAAGCTTTAAAGAAGGACACTCCAATGACCTTGTCAGGGGTGGCCAGGACTCTGAGGCCAGTGATAAAGATTTTCTCAGTCCTCACTTGGATCCAGTTGTCACCTGAGGACACAATTGAAGTCAGGCTTCATTGGGCTTCATTCACAGGGGAAGGTGCTCTGCGCTGTCAGCTAGTCCCCCAGGACTCCGACCTACAGCTTTGGGGAAGTCATCCAGAGGTCACAGGTGACCAGACCTGGCTAGTCCACTAGATGAGTCTAACCTGTCTCTTCTTAAGTAGCTCTGCCCTTATCAGAAAGACCCGGACCATTGAGAATCTCACTGTATCTTTAAGAGAAGGTCATAGATTGGTGTGTTAGTGCATTTTTCATTAAAAAAAAAAAAAA
>PVJA010012426.1:0-36430 GCA_004027025.1 Myocastor coypus | reverse complement strand
AGTACATAAGCTCTCTCCTTCTGATAATGGATGGCAGTTGTATGTATGAGTGGAAGGGGAAGATTATGTCTTTTTGTGTGTGTGTATATATATATATATATATATATATATATATATATATATATATCTTTGAGACAGTGCTATGCAGTTCAGGCTGGCCTTCGCTCACTTTGTAGCCCATGCTGGTCTCAAACTCAGTCCTCCTGCCTCAGCCTCCTGAATCCCAGGATTACAGGCATGTGCCAACATGCCCAGCCAGATTACATCTTTTTTTTTTTTGTCTTTTTTGAGACAGGGTCTCGTTATGCAGTTGAGGCTGGCCTTGAGTTCACTTTTGTAGCCCAGGCTGGTCTTGAACTTGCACTGATCCTCCTGCCTCAGCCTCCCGAGTGCTAGGATTACAGGCGTGCGCCACCACGCCCGGCTCAGATTACATCTTGAAACCAAAAGCCAAAGGGCAATTGGTCCCATAGTTCTTCTGAGAGCTGTCTCCAATTAACCTAGTGACCTTATGTTGGGCTCCGTCCCCAGGGCTCCTTAACACCTCTACACTGCCTTCAGAGCCAGGCGTTCAACATATTTGAGGGGCAGACAAGATCCAAAGTAGTATAGCAGATGGTTTTCCAACTGGGTCCCTAGGAATGCGGCTGGGGGCCAGAGCGAGTTCTACCGCCTAATACTATTTGTTTGACATCCTGTGATCATGTGGCCTTGGACTGGCTGGGATTGCATCCCTGCTGCCCCGCTGTGGTATCCCAGTGTTTTCACTGCGTGCTCTGAGACCCACCCTTCTCAGGACCTGAGTGAGGGACAGCCTCTCTGGGAATGAAAGGGCAGCCTGGTACATGCTGCTTCTTTCAGGCTGTCTTGGGACCTCTGGCTCCTCTCCAGGTCTGGCCCTGACTGAGGCAAGAATGAAGCGGTTCAGATTGCTCCAGCTGCAGCAGTCATTGCCCAACTAAGGGTGAAGACACCCCATTTCCTTGCAGCGGCTGGGTTCTTTGCCCGAGCAACCTCAGCTCAGCAGGGCTAATGGCTTCTTCTTTTTTTTTTTTTTTTTCTTTAGAACCTGGGATTGAACTCAGGCCCTTGTGCTTGCCAGGGAAGCACTTATTCTACTGAGCTAATGGCTTCTTGAACCTTCTTGAAGCTCAGGAACAAGGTGCAGTCATCTGTCTAGTCAGGGCCGAGTGGGATATCCAACAGCACAGTTCTAACCCCTGGATGCAGCCTATTACCAGGCCCATTGTCACCAAAGCCTGGTCCCACAAAATCAGGAACTTTCTTGTTGCCACAATCCACAGTTCTCTTCCTCCTGGTTCCCGGAGGACTCCCTGTAAGCAAGGAGCAGGAATAGGGGTGCAGGGAGCTCCTCAGAACTCTGGGTGGTAGGGAGGGGCTATGGCTGGGAGCTGGGGCTCACCCTGAGGGTGGGGGAATGCAGACACCTGAGCACTTCCTCCACGGAGTGAGTGGTTTCTTCTTTTACAGACAAAGCTGTAATTTCCATATAATTTAATTGTACCAGCAGGGTGTTGAAAATAAACTCACCATATCTGGTTTTAGGACACGTCACTGTTCCCAGAAGTTCCCTCCTGGCCATGTTCATTCTGCCTATTCCCATACCCAGTCCCTGTCTGTGTTTCTGACTGCGTACACATAATCATACAAAATGAGGCTCTCGGGGACCCGGCTTCTTTCACTTAGCATACTTCATGGCTGCCATCCTGTGGCAGTATGAGTGAGAGCTTCATTGTGTCTGGCTGAATATTCCATTGTGTGAGAGTCCACATTTTCCTGCCCATTTACCAGTTTCTCTCAGTGTTTTGCTTTTGTCCTAGCTCAGCTGTTGGCAGGCACTGTCCCTGAGTGGACTGCTGGGGTCTGTGGACTTCGTGGTTCCAGCCTCAAAATGACATGGTAAACTGAGCAACTGGCACGTTTCCCTGCTCTGCGCCATGACCTTTACCCCTTACCCCTATCATTCCGTCGGGGTCTTGCTCCATGATTGCATGGAGAACTGGGGCTTGGTGAAGTCACAGCCCCAAGGTCACAGGGTCAGGCTGTCATCTGCTCATTGGTGTCCTCACTTTGTGCAGGGTGCTGTTCAGTTTAGGTCCCCATCCTGGAAGCATTTGCACCCAGTAGGAGGGTCAGGCACTAAGCAGCCGGGCACATGACGCCAGGTGGTGCTGGTGTGGGGAGGGGACGAAGAGAACCTCCATTTTTAAGTTTTATCATTTCTTTTTTTTTTTGAGACAAGGCTGCAGTATATAGTTCAGGCTGGCCTTGAACTCACTGTGTACCCCACACTGGCCTCAACTGAAGTCTCAGTGTTCCTCTTGCCTCAACCTCCCCAAGGGCTGGGGTGACAGCATGCCCACCATGCCTAGCAATTAGTGTCTTGTTTGTGTAACATAAAACATTCATGGGAGAAAAAAATCATGGGAGGAATTGGTCCGTGTACATGTCTCATCTTGATCATCTGTACCTGCCCTTTCCCTGTCATTGCTCCTAAATACTACATTTTTTGGCCTGTTTTTTTTTTTTTTTTTTTTTTTTTTTTTTGAGACAGTCGCGCTATGCAATTCAGTGTGACCTTTAGCACGCTTTTGTAGCCCAGGCTGATCTCGAACTTGCACCAATCCTCCCGCCTCAGCCTCCCAAGTGCTGGGATTACAGGCATGTGCTACCACGCCTGGCTAAATACTCCATTTTTATGTACTTGTTTTGGAGTGAGGGTCTTGCTGTGTAGTTCAGGTAGGCCTCAAGTCCTGGTGTAACCCATGCTGACCTTGAACTTCAGGCAACCCTGCCTCTCAGCCTCCCAAGTGCTAGGATTACAGAGGTGTGCATCACAACACACTGGCCCAAAGCATTTCTTTTTCATATTATCTACATAAAGCAGGTGAATACTATTCGTATGTTATAAGCAGTGAGTCTGCATTGTCACTACCAGGCCGAAGTAGAATGTCACCGCAGGCTGGCAGGCTCCTTTGTATCCCTCCTCTTTTCTCCTTTGCCCCAGGAAGAGGACCCTGAAGTTTTCATTCCACTTCCTGTCATTTTCTTTAGAGGCTGTACAGGTAGCGTGTGTAGACCTGTGTGCTTTCCTGTCTCTGTGTCTCTGCTGCTTTTATTAGTAGTGCGAGACGTACAACACTGAGGTTGGGTCTGTAAAATAGGAGTCACTCATTGTCACTTGTCACTGCTGTATGGTAGTATCCATGGTGTGACTATTGCTGTGGGTAGACACAGGTCATTCCAGATCACATCATTGACACCAATGTGGGACACCTGTTTTGTTCTGTTTTTCCCACAGCATGTGTAGAACATGCATGTTTCTTCTGTGTTGCTGGATCCTGTGTTCAGCATATTTCTTCTTTTTTTTTTTTTTTTTTTTTTCTTGTTTCAGAACCTTTGTTTATTCACTCATTTTCATGGCCAGCTCAACCCACCCCGAGGGCAGGGCTGGCGCAGCATGTGGTGCCGGGGATCGAACCGCAGTCCCTGAAGCCGCCCAAGCTTTCCCAAGCAGGCGCTTTAGACCACTGAGCCATATTTCTTACGTGGTTTAGTGGTTACACTATTACATCTTCTGTTGCTTCTTGAACTACTTTGGATGGATGAATTTTTCTCAGAAATTTTCCTATTTTCCAATTTATTGCCATTGGGCAGTCCAGAATATTTTATTACCTGTGCTGATGCCCTGACTTCTGTTTGTGCCTTGTCAGAAGTTAGGTAGGTTTCTGGGTTTGTTCATTTGCCCCTGACCAATAGCGATTGATTTGGGCGTGTGGTTCAGTGGTCAAAATGTGTGTCTGGCAGGCAAGACTAAGGCCCTAGGTTCAGACCTTGGCACTAGCTAAAAGAATAAATAAATAGGACTAATTCTTGGCTTCCATTGTTTAGTTCTTTTTTTATTTTTATATAAAATTACAGTACCAGGGATTGAACTCAGGACCCTGTGCTTGCCAGGCAAGCGCTTATTCTGCTGAGCCATCTCCCCAGCCCAGTTCTTTTCTTAGTTCTACCACAGAGCTACCTCTCCAGTGCCTGTTCCACCTCCTCAACTTTTAGTCTTAATGGAGATTGGACCCAGAGCATTTGCACTGAACTATAGCTCAAGTCCATTTCTAATTTTGAGACCGGTTCTCTAGGTGGCCCAGGCTGGCCTTGATCCTGTGATCCTCCAACTCAGCCTCCTCTTTGGGTTCTTTTTTTTCTGAAACAATTTCTGTATGCTTTTGTATTATTTTTAGGCATTGGAGTTTGTTTGGGTGAGGTCTTCATGAGTGCTTGGCTCCTTGTTGGCTAGTTCACTGAGAACCTTAGGAGCCCCTGTGCAGGCTGGGTATTTTGGAAGGGGTCACTGGAGAAGGTGCCCAGGCAGAAGAGGAGGGCCTCTTCATGGAAACCTGTGAGTGAAACCATGAGAGAGGCCTTCGTGGTCAGGAAGTGAGTCTCTGAAGGAGGGAGGCCCCCTGGAGGTGAGAGCACAGGTGAGTGTTAGAGAAACCTTGAACCCAGCTCTGAACTTCCCTGACTGGACTGTTCACTCTGGAGCTAGAGTTACTTGTTTATTTGCCTGAAATGAGGTCTTGCTCCTAGTCCAACCTAGATTTGAGTTCTCTGTAGCCAAGGCTGGCCTCAGACACCCAATCCTCTTATAACCCTGAGAACAGGAGTGTCAGGTGTGTACCCTTACCCCTGCAGGATGGTTTAGGTTTTGTTGTTTTTTTCCCCCAGTACTGAGGATTAAACCCAGGGCCTTGGGTGTGCCAGACAGGTGCTCCACCCCTGAGTTACACCTTTGGGCCTACAGCAGGGTTTTGTTTTGGGTTCTTTTTTTTTTTTTTTTTTTAATGGCTGGCTCAGCCTGCCCAGGGGGTGGGGTGGGGCTGGGGCTGGCGCAGGATGGGGTGCTGGGGATCGAACCTCATTCCCTGTTTTTGCCTAAGCTTGCCTAAGCAGGCACTTTAGACCGCTGAACCACCTCACCAGCCCAGCAGGGTTTTTAAAATTTGCTTTGATGGCTGCAAAGGTGGGCATTAGAATGAGTGCCCTGTAGCCCCTCACCCCTTCTGCAGCCAGCCCTTACGTGTGTGAGAAAAGTACCCCAAAACAGGGCCTTCTGCTGCTGTCCAGCCCCGGGCAGGCGAGGTTTGCTGGGAAAGCTCAGACCTGCAGAGGACAGACTCTTGTACTTCTAACCTACTAGAGGGTGAGCTAATAGGCTGAGCTTCCTCAGAAGTAGCTGGGAATCTTGCAGGTTCGGAACCAGGAGTCGGACTATGAACCCAGGACCTTATGCTTGCCAGGCAGGCGCTGTGCCACCGAGCTATAGCCCAGCCCCAGAATCCTATCTCAGTCTTCGGCTCATTGCTTCCTTCTCTTTAAGTCTGTGCGTCATAGCCCCAGCCCACAGAAGAAGATTTCAAGGTGCCTGGTCCCCAAGTCATTGGTGGTGGCCTGCGACAACCTGGACACTTAGCATGTATTCTCTCACTGGGTTCCCCAGGAGCCCCTTCCTTCGCAGCACCCTCATTTGCAAGTAAAATTAAACCTAGGGAGGTGACACCGGCAACTAACAGCTTAGTGGCACAGCCTGTGTCCTCAGCCTCAGTGGCACAGCCTGTATCCCCAGCCCAGCACACTGCAGCGAGAGAACCTCATAAACATCCAAAGACTGGGGAGAGAAGGAGGGGAAGCCTGGCTCCTGGGTATCCCCTCTTTTGTGTCCTTTTACTTAGTGGGTGTGAGGACAGTGCCAGCAGGCAGCCAGATCTGCAAGGAATATAATCCTGCAGGCTCACACATGCCCCACCGGCCTGCGAATCAACTATTGCCTTTTTTCTTTTTTTTCTTTTTTGGCGGGACCGGAGTTTGAACTCACAACCTTGCACTTGCCCAGCAGGCACTTGTGCCATGGAGCTATCTCCCCAGCCCCAACCATTTCCTTTTCCAATTTCCACCTTCCCATCATGCCTGACCACCTTCCTGGCTGTCCTTCCTCTGCGTCCTCTGCCTCACCCTGAGCACGCCACTGCCACATGCAGAGAGCACGTGTGCCATTGCATTTCTCCTTGGAGTCCTTCCTAGGGACTGTCAGGTCATCCTGGGGTCACTGGGAAGACTAGCTAGAGTTCCTCTCCTGTGGGCTATGTGGGCTGGACTCCACCCACTTCCTTCCCCTCTGTGGCTTCCTCATAAGGGGGCCATGACCTGTTCAGTAAGGTCCCTCAAGGGTGGGAAAGGCAGGAGTCCACCTAACAGCTGTTTTTCGTGGTGTCTTCCGGGTGAAGGTGGCCCTCACCCGGGGTGAGAAATCAGGGTCTCTGGCAGGCAGGAAAGGGCATCTTGTTCACACCCCCTCACCTCCCTCTTTCCAGGTGTAGTGTCTTTTTCCATGACCAGGAGTTCATAGACATGGTTAAGTATAAGACGGTTGTGTGCCGGGATGTGGTACTAAACGAGCATGGACAGTTCTCTGGGTTCCTCTACTAATGTGTCTGTGCCAGGCGAGAGTGACTCACCCTTAACCTTGCAGGCTCCTTCTGGAGGTGGGGGGGAGGCTGGGTGGAGCCCAGATGCTGCATGTGCCCTCAGCTTTGGCAATGGGCGTGTTTGCGGGTGAAGCTCCCCAAAAGAGCAGCCTGAACCAAGCTGACCTGCATGTGGGGGAGGCCGGGAGGCACGTGCCGTGGGACTGACCTCCAAGCAGAGCTGCGGTCCAGAGGGCACCAGCCCAGCCAGCCTGGCCAGAGGTTGCCAGAGGTCCCAGCAGGAAACGTAACTTCTGGCACTGTGCTTTGGGGCCAAGGGCTGGATTAACCAAGTGAGAACCAAGAAACCCGAACAAGTCTCATCTTCAGGATGTCATCCTTGGATTTTCCAGTATTTATTTGCACAGGAGCTATTCAGTTATTAAGAGAGTCTAAAATGGGGGAGTCCTAGGCCTCGTGGCTCAGTTTTATTGCTCTCATTCAGCCCTTGTCCACAGGCACCCAGGGCCTTATATTTATGACCGTAGCCTTTGTAGATAATGAGGTTGTGTAGTTTGTTTTAAAATTCTACACAAAATCATGATTCCCAGCGCCACACCAGCCCTCCACGTGCCCGTGTGCAGAGCAGTCAAGTGGTTCCCTGAGGTGGTTACAAATCCGAATCCCATTAATTTTCCCAAACCCTTAGGTCGCAGCTGCCTCAGTCCCCAGTTTTAAAAATTGCCACAGCTAAGGACCCAAGCCCATGTCTGTGGGAAGGTGTGATGGTTGCTGGCCCCCACCAGCTGGCCCCATGCTCAGACCTGGGGTGTGTGCTGGTGCTTAGGGGTCCAGGGCTGTGACGCACGTGTCTGTCTTCTCTCCTGGGCCGCAGCCACCCCACATCCTGCTGCAGTGCCGCTGAGATCATGGCTGTCCTCTTTTTTCACACCATGCGCTACAAGGCCCTGGACCCTCGAAATCCTCACAACGATCGCTTTGTCCTGTCCAAGGTAAGGACCTCACTGCCTACTGCCCACGGTCTCCGCTGGGGGTGGTGTCACGTGGGCTGTGGAGTGCTGAAGGTTCTCTGAGGAGTCCATGCCCTTGTCTAAGCTGAGCCCTGTCCCACTGCCCCCAGCAGCCTCTCACCCACACAGCTTTGTCCCCTACTCAGTGTCTTGCTCTGTTTTGACCCAGCTGGTAAACTTAACCTGAGTGGGAATATATGACTAAATTAATGGTTACTCCTCTGTGAGGTTCAGGTACATTAACAAGGCCCTAACACAGAGGCATGGGGTTGGGACCGTGGAAACTTCTACTTGATGGTTATTCAGTTTGTATATTCACACGCAGGACTTGAACCTAGATCTGTGGCTTTCAGCCCATCGTTCTGTGTGGGACGATCCCTGAAGGCCACATCACTTTCCCCCTGGGGAGTGGCAGAACTGTAGAGCTCCCTGTCCTGCCTCTTCCTGATAAGAAACATCACTGAACTGTGCCACAACTGCCCCAGTCCCCTGTCCTAGGCCTGGCTTGCAGCCTCTGAGCTCTTTGGGCAGGCTTTAGGGCTTAGAAGTTGGTCCAAGTCTCTCACATGCCAGAAACCGGGGGATTAGGGCGGCTGGCAAGCCAGCTGCCTGCTGGGTTTTGGGCCTCATCTAGCCGCACAGCTGTGCCTACCACAATTGTTAATGCCTGCCCAGCCTTGGCTGTGGGAACTCCATGCTGAAAACCAATATGCTAGATGGATAAGAAAGGGGAAAAGGGACCCTCACGGGCTGGCCAGCTCTGCCTATCCTAGGGTTCAGGGTACAGGGACAACTCTTAAGAGTCAGTCCTCCACCTGAGCCCGTCTGTTGACACCCCTCCCTTGCCAGGGCCATGCAGCCCCCATCCTGTACGCTGTCTGGGCGGAAGCCGGATTCCTGCCCGAGGCAGAGCTGCTGAACCTGAGGAAGATCAGCTCAGACCTGGATGGACACCCTGTCCCCGTAAGTGCACTGCCGGTGCCACCCAGCCTCTACTCCTCTGCTTCCTCTTTCCCAGGCATGAGCAAGGGGATGGGACACCCACTGAGAAGCTGAAGGGTTGAAAGGCAGACAAGATTAAGATGAGGAAGGAAAGACGTGGGCCTTAGGGGTGCATGCATTCACCCCAAGTCCTATCGAGGCCTTCTTCCAAGGGCATTCTGGGTCCCTCTGGGACCCCTCTTCAAGCTTCTGTCCCCACCGAGTCCTGGCCAGCTAGTGGGTCACAGGCATGGATGCACAAGGATGCAGCAGCAGGCTACTAGTGATGCCCCACAAGCTGGCATCCCCTCAAGGGTTGGGATCCATGAGGTAGCGTGAGAACCATCACCGTGGTCTGGGTGGGGCGTTCGGAGTCAGTTCTGTTAGGAGTTCTCCAGCCAGCTGTTTAATCTGAGAATCTCTACAGATGAGACAGTTAGGGCTCAGCAAGGGCTTAGGGCCAGGCCGAGGACACACAGCTCCCTAGGGACCAGAGCTGGGAACTGAGCCCATCAGTCGGCCTGAGAGAGAAGCCATGCCCTGACAGTATGGCTTTTAGCAGGAGGGTGCTCCCCTGGTCTGGACAGGGGTGCTGGGGAATGAGTTGAGGCCTTCTCTCTTCCAGCCTGAGAGTAACTGTGACTCTCTCTGTTATGACAGAAACAAGCTTTCACCGATGTGGCCACTGGCTCCCTGGGCCAGGGCCTTGGGGCCGCTTGCGGAATGGCCTACACAGGCAAATACTTCGACAAAGCCAGGTAACTCACTCCCCATCGGCCATCTCCACCCTCTGTAATTTTAAGAAGCGTCCTCAGCAGCCCGGCCTTAATCCCTCCTCCTGGTACCTCCTCTTGCCTGAGCTTCAACTCACAAGACCCACTGGGGCCAGTACTCTTGCAGCCGAGCGCTGAGGGCCCTGCCCTGAGTAGCAACTGGCAGGCCATGTTTCTACCCCAAGCATGTGTTCCTAGCCCCTGTCCTGCAGGCAGTGCTTGGCTGAGGAGTTTCCTTAAATCCAGGCCCGAACTTTATCCTGGGGAAGGGTTGGCATGTGTGTTCTGGAAGGTGCTGAAGCCAACTCTTACAGGAAAAACACAGTCATTGGAGAGATTGAGCCTGCACAGGGTGGGCCTGCAGCCTGGGTATTTGCTATTTAAGCACGTGGCTGTGACAGATTTCAGGCTCCACGTTATTCATTGTGGCCAGCCGTGGCCTGCAGGGTATGATGGTGCACACCTCTAATTCTGTCTACTGCCACTGTGTGGGCTAAGGCAGGAAGCTGCTAGGCCAGCCTGGGGAACTCAGCCAGACCTTACCTCCAAATTAAAAAAAAAAAGCGTTTGGGCACTCACTGGTTCAATTCCCAGTAGGGGAGGAAGGGTGTATGTATATGAGCATTTGCCAGGATGCTTTTCAGTCCCTTCCCTGTGGGAAGCCAGGCCCTGCGTCCGTGTGCTGTGTCTCCCCGCTCCACCTTGACAACCCCTGTGTGAACACAGCTGCTCCTTCCAGACTAGGAGTCTAGGATGGTGCTCACATAGGTCCTCTGGTTGGTGGTGAGAACGTGTATTTTCAGAATCCCCAGACTGCTGCTCTGAGAGGCCCAGGGAAGCCTGCAGGTGGGTGTGGAGGGGCTCCTGCCATGGCTCTCAGGAGACCACGTGCAGGGACGCCCACCCTCCCTGCACCAGGCCCTCGAGTAGTAGTGCCTGGCAGTTGTGCTGGCAGTGTGGCCTTTACTTGCTGTCCCTGGCTGAGCTTTGCGGCAGGCTTAGGGGCGACCAGAAGCAATTCACCATGCAGTGCGTCACGAAGAATGGGATGTATGTTTAAGAATGTTTTATTTGGCATAGAACCAGGGATGTGAGTTAATTATTCCCTACAGTTGCTGGAAATAATTCCCCATGAAGGAGCATTTCCTGGCCCTAGCATAATGGGACCAGCCGTTTTAGGGAGAATGGGTTTAGCTGGGTTCCCAGGGGCCAGGGTGGCTGGGGGCCAGGTTGGGCCTAGGCCCTCAAATTGTACCTGAGGGAGAGGCAGGGTCACCACAGGGTTAGCAGGTGGGGTCCTGCTAACTCTCCAAGGGAGTAGCATCTTGGCGGAATAGACCAGACTCCTGGCAGTGTTTCTCCCTGCCTTCTCATTTGGTAGAGAGCAACGTTTAAAGGAAAAGGATGTTCTTTTTCTTAACCATTTAAATCTTAACAGGGCTGGCGAGACAGCTCAGCAGTCTAAAGTGCCTGCTTAGGCAAGCGTAGACAACCCCAGGGACCACAGTTTAATCCCCAGCACCACATGCTGCACCAGCAGCCCCACCCCCATGGCAGACTGAGCTGGCCATAGCATAAATAAATAAAGTTAATAAAAACAAAGTAAATAAATAAATTTAACAGTATATTGTAGTTTGTCCTTTGGGGGAGTGTAGTGGTTGGAGTAATTGGAAATTGAACCCAGGGCTGAGCTGTATCCCCAGCCCCCACACTCACCTTTTAAATTTTGAAATAGTGGCTTAGGTGAGTTTTCCAGACTCCGCTCAAACTTGGAGTCCTCCTGTCAGCCTCAAAAGGCTTACAAGTGTGCACCACCACGCATAGTTTCTTTGTGGAAAAATAGCTATATTCTGATAGTTGTAATATACGTGATTTACTCTATATTCTGCTTTTTAAAAAATAAATGTTCTATCTCAGAATTTCTCACATTGTTTCCTGTCAAGAGCTGGCGTCTCATCTTGCCCTTCCTCCAACACCTCTATTCCCAGCCCCACCCCAGGACTGAAGCTGAGGCCCCACACTACATCCCAGTCCTTTAAATCACTTCATGGGGACCAGGGATATAGCTCAGTGGAATAAGTGTCTCCCTGGCAAGCTCAAAGTCCTGAGTTCAATCCCTGGTACCACAAAAAAAAAAAAAAAATCACTTCATGAACACACATTTGCACTCCCTGTTCCTAAATCTATCACCTCAGGCAGTACTTTCTTGCCTTTAGCCCCGGCTTCCTAGGCCCCCTTTTCTGTCATCTTAGAACCTCAGGATGACCTCCTAACCTGGGTCTGTCGCACCTTAAGGGCCAGCCTTGTTCCTAGTCTGGCATCCAGAACTCTGTTGGGTCTTGCTTAGCTGCAGGCTGACTTCCTGGAAAGCGGGTTGGACTGGGGACCACAACCAGTGTGCTCCTTGGAATCCCCCTCGGGGTGACCCCAGCGCTGTGCCACACCAGAGCCTGAGCCCTTTTGGTGGTGTCTGGAACCCTAGTAACCTGCAGGGAGAAGAAAGCATTTTGTAGAGGTGACCCAGTTTCAGAAAGCCCAGGTCCAGTAGGGCCTCTGTGAAGGCCAGGAGAGCAGTAGTCTGTCCTCGCGGAAGCCCCAGAGAACCACCAGGCCAAGGAGGAAGCCTGGAGTGCTCCCCACCCGCCGGCCGGCCTGTGGAAGTGCTGAGTCATGCTGACAGCTCTGGGCTGCTGCCTTGGTACTTCCTCCTCCTCTGCCCAGGCCTTAGGAAAGCTGAGGCCTGAATGGCGCCATCTATAGCTGAGGGAGGGCACCTTTCCCTGTAGCCCCAGCCAGGGGAGCTGAGCAGGTAGTCCGCCTCCTGCTAGCAGCCACACAGCTGATACTGGTGCACAGCAGGGGCAATAGGCTGCAGTCGGTTGTATTTGACCCCCTCGGTTGAGGGGCTTCAGACCGCCCCACGGCTGGGTGAGTGAGCTGTGTGTTTTAGGAGGAAGAGCTAAACCTGAAGCTCCCTCAGCACAGGGCTGGGGGCGCTGGAGGCCCCACAGAGGGAGCGACTCTTCCTACACCTGTCACTACCGTCCACTCAACCAGCCCCCTCTGTGTCCCCTGTCCTCTCCTGTTTCTTGGTGCTGGAGCCAGTCTCTGAGTTGGTCCCCTCGTCTCCTCACTGCCTTCCACATGCCCTCCTACTGGGGCCACAGAAGGCTGTATCTTCAGAGGACTTTACCCCAAATTTGCTGCTTTTTTCTCCTCCATGTCCACCATTGCATTCTCTGAGCACTTCATCCTGTGTTTATTGCTTTCTCCCTGGGCCTGCTGTCCTAAAAGGCCATGTTTGCCTGTGTTGAGTGGAAGGGTAGGAGTTCTTCCAAGTTGAGAAAGAGCCATAGTCAATTCCAGCCACAGGGACCTGAGCACCTACTGAGTGATGCACCTGGTCCCCACTCCAGGCTCTCCTCTGGGGCCCTCAGCTGTGCAGCCTCTCTGCTCGGGCATTGCCTGGCCTGCACCATGCCTCTCTAATAGCCCAGCTCTTCCTGCATGAGCAGAGAGCCTGATTCCCAAGGGTCCTCTTTCTGCCAGTCCACTCTGCAAGTCCCTGGACTCCAATGCCCCTGCCTGGGGTGGAGTCACCCACCTTACCCTGGCAATCCCAAGAAAAAGCCACTCTTCTGGGTCACAGTTCCTGTGCATGTGTATGCATGTTGCTGGGGGTTGACCCTAGGGCCTCACACGTGTTAGGCAGGTGCTTTGCAATAGGGCGGCATCCTTAGCCCCCTGTTCTCTTATTGTGTCCCTGGTAGCTTCCTGCACAGCCATTCTCCTGTGAGTTGTGGGTGGGCTGGATGGCGCTGTTTCCTCTCCTGTGCTATCTGTTCTGGACGCCTCTGTAATGCCTGGGGAGGAGGGTGGGGAGCCTAGCAGCTAGGGGCACCAATGGGCCTCCTACCTACCTGCCTTCTCTCCACAGCTACCGAGTCTACTGCATGCTGGGTGACGGGGAGCTGTCTGAGGGCTCCGTGTGGGAGGCTATGGCCTTCGCTGGCATTTACAAGCTGGACAACCTTGTGGCCATTCTGGACATCAACCGGCTGGGCCAGAGTGACCCTGCTCCACTGCAGCACCAGGTGGATGTCTATCAGAAGCGCTGCGAGGCCTTCGGGTACGTACAGGGCTATGGCCTGAGTGTGGTCACTGCAGGGAGAGGCGCTCCGGTGGGAGCTATGTAGAGGCAGGAGCTGCAGCCTGAGGGTGAGCCCCAACTCATAGTCTCCCTAGGTAGCATTTTGGCTTACAGTCCCAAGCCCTGGCCACTTGGGCTTGGGCTTAAACCGATGTCCAGGCTTAAACCGATGTCTTTATAGTTATGTGCTAACATGGTTCTCAGAGCTCACAGAGCTTCACTTTGTTGGGGGTGGGGGCAGCTGCCTGAAGGACATGTGGCTGTGGGTGAGTATCAGTTTGGAGGTCAGACCCTATGCCCAGAACTGGCCAGCCAATTCCTAGGGAAGCACAAAAGTATATTTCTAAGGGACTGGGGAGATAGCTCTGTGGCAAGTGCAAGGTCATGAGTTTGAACCCCGGTCCTGCCAAAAACAAAACCAAAAGAGTGTTTCCAGGCTTCCTTCTAGGCCCTTCTGTGAGCTTGAGTTCAGACAGAAGACCCTGTGCGTAGCTGTCACCCGTGTGGCACTCAGCCTCGCCAGCTCTGTCCTCGGCTTCCTCAAAAGCTGATCCTTTCCAGGAAAGGAAAGGGAGGGCTCTGGACGAGGAAGTGAGCTGGGCTGGTGCGCTGCAGGGCCCGGGAGCCTCTGCAACAGGTCTGCCTGCGATTGGTCGGACTGGCAGGACGTCCGGTTCTCCTTATAGTCACAGCAGGCTTGGGTCTGTCATTTCTGACTGACCTTACGAAGGGAGAGGGTGGATGGAGGAAGCATTCTCTCCCTTAGAAAAAAGGAGGACACAGGAGGAAGCTGAACCCCCAGGTACTCCAGGACTCCCCAAGCCTACCTCAGTCTGGGGATTTGGAATGTAATCCTGGCATCTGTGGCCTGGAGTCTGTGTCCATAACGTTGTGGTTCTGAAGCCATGCTCCCATAGGTCCTGGTTCCACCACTGACTGGTTTTGTGACTGTGGATAAATTGTTCCACCTTTGGGGTCTCAGTTTACTTTCCCTGTAAAATGGGTACAAAATCACTACCCTTTGGTAGTGCCCAGCAGGGAGCTGTGTTCTGTATTACTAATGTATCCACAAGCATCCAAGAAAAGAACATTGAAATAACATAGCTGCCCTGCCTTACCATGTCATGAAAGTTTCCAGCACCATATCCAGCATCTGTGGAATAATCGAAGTGTGTCTTCAAAATAAAAATTTGGCCAAAAGAAAAGCTATCAAGAACTTAATAGCAGAGCTGGGCGTGGTGGCGCACGCCTGTAATCCCTGCACTTGGGAGGCTGAGGCAGGAGGATTGGTATGAGTTGAGACCAGCCTGGGCTACAAAAGTGAACTCAAGGCCAGCCTGAACTGTGTAGCGAGACCCGGCCTCAAAAATACACAGAACTTAATAGCAGACAGATTTGAAGCCTAGTTCCTTGTGCTCAAAAAGCCCTGAGTAGGAAATGAGCAGATCAAGAAACTTAAGAAGCAATATATACACTAAGCTTTGAATTATTTGAGAAAAAGGAGTGGAATCTATTCAAAAGCAAACAAAAGGAAGTAAAATAATAGGAGAAGAAAGAATACCCAAATTGGAAACAGGAGCACCTCAGGCTTCCCAACTTGGGGTGCTGCTACAGGGTGGGGCCCAAGCTGTCCCTCAGATGTATGCCATGCCCAGCCTGGTTCCTTGCACCCAGCTGTCCCTCACCCGTGGCCTCTCTGCCCCCAGCTGGCACGCCATCATCGTGGACGGACACAGCGTGGAGGAGCTGTGCAAGGCCTTCGGACAGGCCAGGCACCAGCCCACAGCCATCATCGCCAAAACCTTCAAGGGCCGCGGGATCACAGGTCTGTGGACAATACCCGCCCTGTTCCCTGTGGCCCAGGGCAGCTCTGCTGTGAGACCTGTGCCTGGAGAAGCGCCATGTGTTCCCCAGTGTGACTCGGGGTTGCATGGTTGAGCCATCTTTGAGACAAGGTTAGCCTGGTCCGGCCTGCAGGTGTGAAGGGCACTGGGTGAGCAGCCTCTGCATCCTCACCCCGGCCAGCACTTGGCAGAGCACCCTGGACAGTGCCAGCCGTCTGCTGAGCCCTGGGAACTGGAAAGGACCGGGTTGAAGGGCCCTTTGGAAGGTGGCTCTGCCTCAGGTGCAGGAGCCTGAGAGAATTCTCCCCAGCACCTGGGGGTGGGTTCTAGCCCCCTGGGTCTCTGGGTCTGCTTGGCTTTACTCCATTTTAAAGATGTCTGAAAGGGGGCTAGAAATGGCCAGGGACAATGAAATGGCATCTGACCCCAGTTCAAATGACTTAGCTCAGGGCACAGAGGGTGAGGCAGGAGTCACGAGTTCCAGGCCAGTGTGGGCAGTTTATTTTATTTATTTATTTATTTATTTGGCATAGGTAGGGTCTTGCTATGCAGGTCAGGCTCATAGTGATCCTCCTGTCTTCGGCTCCCTCGTGCTGGGATTATAGGCATGTACCACCACTTCCGATTTCAGGGCGGGCACAGTTGTTCTGGGGCCAGCATGGCATGTGGTACTGGGGATCAAACTCAGGACCTTGTGCTTGTCAGGCAGGCACTTATATCGCCAAGCTATCCTGGCCCCAGCCTAGGCAATTTAGCAGTACCCTGTCTTAATAAAAACAGTGGACTAGGGCTAAGGATCTAGGCTCTGGGTTTAGTCACGAGCGAAAAACTCCAAACAACAAAAAGAAGGAAACATTGAGGTGGGTGGCTGAGAGGCAGAGTATTTGCCTCGTGTGTGCAAGCCCTGGGTTTGGGCCCCAGCACGAAGACAGAGATGAGACAGCATTCTTTATAAGATGTACAAGATTTTTCTGTTGTTTTTTGTTTTTTCCCCAAGGGACTAGCACAAGGGGCCTAGAATATAGAGGGGGTTTTTTGTTGTTGTTGTTGTTATTTTAAATGCTATGGCCAGCTCAGCCTGCCCTGGGGGTGGGGCTGGCGCAGCATGTGGTACCAGGGATCTAACCGTGGTCCCTGCAGTTGCCTAAGCTTGCTTAAGTAAGCGCTCTAGACTGCTGAGCCATCTCGCCGGCCCAAGGATATAGTTTAGCAGGCACAAGCACCTGCCTGACAAGCTCAAGGTCCTGAGCAGCCTCTTATGGCAGGATAAAGGGACTTGCCCGGTGACAAGGAAGCCTGTGGCACTGTGGGGCCTGGCTCTAGGCTCCAGGCTCCAGGTTGGGGTTGGCTTCTTGGTGCCAGATGCCACTGGCTGCCCCTGCCGGGGTCTGGACTTGAATATATGGGGGGATGCTCTAAGAGGGGGTGCTGTAGTGCTGAGAGCCTTCTAGAAGAGGATAGAGGTCGAGATGAGGACTCCAAGCTATCGTCAGAATCCACGCAGTCCCTGGGGGTGTCTAGTAGACTGTGGAGCTGCCAGGCACAGCTGGAAAAGCTGAGCTGGCCTGGTCTCTTCTGCGCAGGCCCCAGGGATGCCTGAGGTGGCCTCGAGAGAGGGATGTTAGGCCTTCTGGGGCCCCACACAGCAAGGCTGGGGGTGTAGACACCCCTGGCCGCTCGCAGACCCCATTGTGCAGCTTAGGAGGTGCAGCCGGTGACATCATCAGTGGCTTCCCCTTCTCCTGCGTGGAGCCCGCAGGCCGCAGTGGCCCCATCTCTGCACATCTTCCCTGGGAAGGAGCAAGTTAGGGGCTGGGTAGGGAGCATGGGGCAAGGAGGGCGGGGCTTCGCGTTGGCAGCACCTGTCCTGCTGCCCCGTTCCTCACCACTGGGCTCTGCTGCTCTGTGGCCATTTCTGTCCTTCCCTCCCTCCAGGCAGGCCTCCCGCAGCAGCCTCCTGGCTCCCGGAGCATCTACCTTAGCTGTCCCTCTGTCCTCCTACTGCACCCACAGGGATAGAAGACAAGGAGTCCTGGCACGGCAAGCCCCTGCCCAAGAACATGGCTGACCAGATCATCCAGGAGATCTTCAGCCAGATCCAGAGCAAAAAGAAAATCATGGCGACGCCCCCTCAGGAGGACGCCCCCTCGGTCGACATCGACAACATCCGCATGCCCTCTCCACCTAGCTACAACGTTGGGGACAAGGTCTGGCTTTGCTTTGCTAGAGGGCTGGAGGCGGGCAGTGCTGGCTCTCCAGCTTGCTGAGGCCAAATGTACCCTCTCTGGATGGAAAAGGGTTAGTGTGTGAGATGGAGCCTCCGGCTCTCCTAGCAGGGACTGCCAGCTCTGCAGGGGCTCAGAGAGGGTAGGGAACTTGTGCACAGCCATGAGAATAAGACCAAGGACTCGGGGCCCAGCGGGATGGCTCAGTGGTCTAAAGCGCCTGCTTGGGAAAGCTTGGGTGGCTTCAGGGACCACGGTTCGATCCCCGGCACCACATGCTGTGCCAGCCCTGCCCTCGGGGCGGGCTGAGCCAGCCATAAAAATGAGTGAATAAACAAATAAAGGTTCTGAAACAAGAAAAAAAATAAATAAATAAAATTTAAAAAATTCTTTAAAAAAAAAAAAAAAGACCAAGGACTCAAAAGTCTGTGCACCCAGGTCCCTAGGGTACTCACTCCCCGAGTGTCCCCATTGGCACATTGATCCCATCTGTACCCTGTCCAAAGCAGGATGAGCTATAAGGGGTGGGAAATAAGATTGGCAGGGCATCATCCTCTTAGCAGTCACAAAGCCAGAAGCAGGGCTTCAGGGACGCCCAGCCTGGGACACTGACCATGGTGGTTGACAGCCTTGTAGTCGTGAGGCCTTGGAGTGCAGCTTCCAAGGGTCCTGCAGGGGTGCTTTCGGCCTCTGTCTTCCTCTTTGCTCTCTGAAAAGCTGAGAAGTTCTCTGAGGCAGGCGGGGCTCCTGGCCATCGCCCCTTACCTTACCCTACCCGGCCCACTCTCCTTCCACAGATAGCCACCCGCAAGGCCTACGGGCAGGCGCTGGCCAAGCTGGGCCACGGCAGCGACCGCATTGTGGCCCTGGATGGGGACACGAAGAACTCCACCTTCTCAGAGATCTTCAAAAAGGAGCACCCTGACCGGTTCATTGAGTGCTACATTGCGGAGCAGAACATGGTGGGCACCAGAGTGGGTGGACCAGGCGTGGGTCCAGCCAGGGCTACAGGGCTTCAGTCGGAGCGTGCAGGGACAGGGCTGACGCCTCTGCTCCCTTGGGCAGCCACGTTGGCAGTGCCAGGCACCCACTGTGGGCCAGCCCAGGGGCTGAGACTTTTGGTCCTCAGTAGCCATGACTCGGGGAAGTTGCAGAGGTATGGGGCAGGTGGATAGGTATGCAGGTGGGGTGCTGAGCGGAGCTGCAGAGGTGTGGCGTGGGGCCAGGCATGGTGGTGAGTCAGGAGTGGCCTAGCCAGGGGGCTGAACCAGAATGGACATAGCGCCCAGAGTCTGCAGAGCTCTGGCCTGCCCCAGTTAAGGAAGCCGCCACTTGGTAGGACCTGCATTTGTGAAATAAAAAGAAATTTCTGTCCTGTTTTTTGAAATGACCCCTCATACTAGCACAGGAGCCCAGCCTGGTTTGGGAATCCCTAGTGATAGGAAGTTTACTCCTAAAAACCACTAACCTCCGAAGTTCTTTCTCCAGTGGGTCCTGGAGTTGTCTTCCAGAAAGAGCGTAAGGGCTACAGTAGCCCCCCGGAGGCCAGGGAGAGAGGGTGTCTATCACCTGGCAGGTTGTTGGGCCACAGGGCGGCCAGCTGGTCTGGAGCTAACTGATGGGTGTGTTCTGGGTGAGGGGTCGGGTCCAGCCTCAGTGAACATGAGGCCGCTGGCCTCAGACGCAGGAGGAGGAGGACTCTGGGAGGCCTTGGGGCTCGGGAGAGGTGGGGGCTGTGTAGAGGCCTGGGGAGAGGGGACAGTGTGTGCAGTTCTTAGCCTTGGTGAAAGGTTTGCTTGATGGAGAGGAACGTCACTTGTAGAGAAGGTTTAAAGTAGCTTGGTGTGGCGGCACCCACCTGCAGGAGGCTGAGGCAGGAGGGTCGCTATGAGAGCAAAGCTAGCCTTGGCCACAAAATGAGTTTAAGGCCCGCCTGAGCTATATAATGAACCTCTAGTTTAAAAAGTTTTTTAAAAAGTCTGAGGTGAGCGATTCTTTCTTTTCTTTTCTCTTTCTTTCTTTCTTCCTTCCTTTCTTTCTTTCTTTCTTTCTCTCTTTTTTTTGTCATTTTGAGTCAGGGTCTCACTGTGCAGCTCAGGCTGGCCTTGAACTCACTTTTGTAGCCAAGGCTGGGCTCAAACTCACACCGATCCTTCTGCCTCAGCCTCTCAAGTACTGGGATTACAGGCATGCGCCACCACGCCTGGCTTGAAGTGATTATTTTGAAGGAACTTGGTCCTCCGGAAATAGCAGAGTCACGGGTTTGCAGAGTCACTCGGTGGCATTAACAGATAACAGGACCGCAGGGCCCTCCTCTTGCCAAGAGGTGGCTGAGGCTCCTGGGCCACGTGCTCTGCTGTCTGTCTGAGGCCCGACCGCCCCCTCTTCCTCAGGTGAGCATTGCCGTGGGCTGCGCCACCCGCAACAGGACCGTGCCCTTCTGCAGCACGTTCGCGGCCTTCTTCACACGGGCCTTTGACCAGATCCGCATGGCAGCCATCTCTGAGAGCAACATCAACCTCTGCGGCTCCCACTGCGGCGTGTCCATTGGTGAGCTTGCGCCTGTGACTTCCCTCAACTTCCGGGCCAGAAGGGTGGGGCCGGGTGGGGCCAGGATGTGAGGATGGGGCAGTCCGTGCTGGGCGCTCTTACTGTCACTTATTCTTTTCCCATCATACCTCAGGGGAAGACGGGCCTTCTCAGATGGCCCTGGAAGATCTGGCCATGTTTCGGGCCGTCCCCATGTCCACCGTCTTCTACCCAAGTGATGGAGTTGCTACCGAGAAGGCAGTGGAGTTAGCAGCCAATACAAAGGTGGGTCCCGTCCCCGGCTGTCCTGTCTTTTGTCTTTTTGAGATGAGGGCTCACTGTGCAGCTCAGGCTGGCCTTGAGCTCCCTTTGTAGCCAGGCTTGTCTCGGGCTCCCTAGTGCCAGGGCTATGGGTGTGCATTACTACACCTGGCCTGGCCTCTCTTGTGCTGGCGGCTTGCTCTTCCCTGGGGGGACAGAAGAGGAGCCTGGCGTGGAGCAGAAGTCTAACCAGCGCAGAAACACATAGTTATTACCATCCCATGGAAGACCTCGCCAAGCCATCTCTGACGTGTTTGGCCATGGACACCTGCTTACCCTCTAGGAGTTGGATTGGGCAGGAAAGGGGAGGGGCCAAGTGGTTCTTGCTGCTCTCCTGGAGGGCTGGGACCTCCTTGATACATTCCAGGGAAGCCGCCCCACCCAGAGCCCAGGCCAGCTGGGAGAAAGTGGCTTCCAGTCTAGGGCTGGTAAACTCAGGGGCTGTGAGGAGCTCTGCAGGCTGCAGGGACACGCGCATCCTTTATCCTTGGTAGAGTAGCCAGATGTAGGGACCGGCCTACCCCATGGGGACGACGAGCTGGAAGAGGTTCGCACATAGTGGGGTTCCAGCTCGAGGAAGGTGCAGCCTTCTAAAGCCGGGTGCTGTATCCTGTATCCCTGAGTCCGTCTGTTCTGATCCCAGGGCATCTGCTTCATCCGCACCAGCCGCCCGGAGAACGCCATCATCTACAACAACAACGAGGATTTCCAGGTCGGCCAAGCCAAGGTCAGTACCCCGCGCGGGCACGTGAGAGGCCCACAGGGGTGCCTGAAGCTTCCCTGCCACCGCTCCCAGGAGTCGGAGCCCTCACTTATTCCCCTCATCACCCCCAGGTGGTTCTGAAGAACAAGGATGACCAGGTGACCGTGATCGGGGCTGGGGTAACCCTACACGAGGCCTTGGCTGCAGCGGAGCTTTTGAAGAAAGGTGAGGAGCAGAGGGCCCCAGGCTGACAGGCTGTGGAGGAGGGGCTGAGAGAGGCACAGCTCGTGAAGTGAGGCCGCAGTGATGAAAACTGCCTTTAGTACTTCCTCGAGGCGCAGCATGTCAGCTAATTCTGGAGGCCACAGGGGCCGCAATCCCCTGCCCAGAGCCTTAGCCGGGTGACCAAATCAGAGGCCCTGGAGCCCAGCATTGACATCACACGTAGGCAGCAGGTTATTATTAACTGCCCCTGTGCCTCAGTTTTCCCGCCTGTGAAGGGGAGTTGCTGCGGTAGCACTTGGTCCAACCTGAGGATTAAGTGTGGCTTGGTATCGTTGTGGGCGCTTGCAGATGTGAGCCGTGGTCGTGTGGCAAGGACAGGCAGCAGCCCCTGCAGTGGACTGAGCCCAGTCGTTAGGGTGGACGGGGTTGGCAGGCAGAAGGGGAGAGAGCTAGACCCAGGCGGCAGCGGCAGCGGCATGTGTAGAGCTAGAGGCGCCCAGCCCACAGGGTCGCCGGGGCAAGTGTGCAGGGAGCCTAGCCTCCTTAGCTCTTCCCTTCTGAGGTAGCTGCTCTGCCGGAGGTTGCCCCTTGCTTTCTCCATCTCCAGAGCATGATGGGAGGCCCCTCGGGGTCCGTACACCCCACCCTGCATTCCCCACAGGGGGCTGGCAAGAATACGCTTGGCAGGGAACAGTTGGATTTCTCCAGGTTGGGGACAGGGCTAGGGGCTCATAGCTGCAAAGTGTCAGACCCTAGGACAGTCTACCCAGGGGTCCATCCAAGGCCAGCTATAGGCCGGACCACAGCACCTGGCCCCTTCCATCACTCTCACCTGAGTCTTTCCCCTTCACAGAAAAAATCAATGTCCGGGTGCTGGACCCCTTCACCATCAAGCCCCTGGACAGAAAACTCATTCTGGACAGCGCCCGAGCAACCAAGGGCAGGATCCTCACTGTGGAGGACCACTACTATGAGGGTAACGGCCTGCAGCAGACGTCAGGGGAGGTGGTGGGAGGTCCTGAGTCAGGGCTCAGGCTGGACGTGACCTTCAGCTCCTCCTTAGGCACACAGCCCCTTGTCCTCTCCGCAGTGAGCTTGGAATCTTCAGCCCGGCTTAGAAAGCTAAGCTTGCGACCCACTAAGAGACCTACGAGGGCAGCTCTGGACTTTCTGGGCCATGGCTGCCCTCAGGGCCCAGACAAAGGAGGTTAAGGGTATTTGTGAAGAATCAAACAGGGAAAGCAGAGCTGAGCTTCTCGGTCTTCGCAGCCTGCACCGAGCAGCCTCTGTGGGCATGTACTGCTTCCACCTGAGAAGCCACACAGGAGAGAGAGGGGCGTGGGCTCTGAGCTGCAGCTCTGATATCTGTTGATGAGGGCTGTGTGGAGGAGGTTTGAGGACACACCTGTAGTACAAGCACGCCGCAGGGGCGAGGCAGGATGGCGAGCCTGTGCCCAGCCCAGGTAACTTAGCAGCTCAGTGAGACATCATCTCGGAAGATAAGAAGGGCTGGGGGTGGGGCTCAGTGTGAATACCCTGGGTTCAAGCCCAGTGCTGGGGAGAAAAAAAAAGCCAGTAGTGTGACTGATTAGTGCTGTCTGCTCTGGCCCATGTGTGGTGTCCGACAGCCCTGGCTCAAGACAGCCAACGCAGCCTGGTGAAGGGTTGCAAGCCAAAGCCCAGCCACCCCAGCCCGTCTCTGCCTCCTTTCTCTTGCCCAGGTGGCATTGGTGAGGCGGTGTCTGCGGCAGTCGTGGGTGAGCCCGGAGTCAAGGTCACCCGCCTGGCTGTTAGCCACGTACCAAGGAGCGGGAAGCCAGCCGAGCTGCTGAAGATGTTTGGTATTGACAAGGATGCCATCGCCCAGGCCGTGAGAGGGCTTGTCACCAAGGGCTAGGGAGGGCTGGTGAGCCGGGGTGGGCTCTTCACATTCCTTGAAGACTTGGCAAAGGTGCTCAAAGGTGTACTGAGAGGAGAGAAAATATGTTTTGAGAAAAATGAATCACGCCTGAAGTGTCTTCCTGAAAGTGGGTAGAGGCGTGGGTGGGAGAGGGAAGGGGCTGGTGTTCTTGGCTTTGGGCCAGGCCCCGCGTGTTCAGGAGTCTGTTCTCTGGCTCCAGCCCCTCTGCCTTCAACTGCTTGGCAATGTCACCCACTGCAGCCACCTTCTCACAGCACTGGACCCAGGCACCCTCCCTCTTGCCCCAGGGTCCTGTAGTCAGGCTCCCCTGAGGCAGAAATCCAAGCTGCTCACTGCCTACTCCTCATACTCACCTCTAGCCTTCTTGGAAGCAAGGAGAATCCTTCTGTGGGCTCCCTGAGGGCCTGATTTGTGGCACTGACCCACTGCACCCCAGCCTGGAAGAGGGGCTGCCCGTGCCCATCACACAGGAATCGTGCCCAGAACACTGACAGAAAACTGTCGGGGGTGACGTGGCCGCCCCAGAGACTCATGCCCGACTTGGAGGCTCCCCAGACCCCACACCTTACCGTCATAATCTCTTCCACAGTGCCACGCAGAGGGCCAGGCTGGAGCTTTGGTCTGGTGTCTGATAAGAAAGATACCAACCACAAGATCCTGAATGTACATTTTCTTTTATTACACAGTGATTTAAAAGCTCAAATGTTTGATTCAGAATATGTTAACAAGATGAAGTTTCTCTCTTCAGTGATACTTTCAAACAGGCCAGCTGGGCATGGCGGCCCACGCCCATAACCACAGCACTTGGTAAGGCTGGTGTTGGAGCCATCAGTTGACAGGAAACAAAAATGAAGGTCTATCTCCCGTCAGCACCATGGGCCTCGGTTCCAGTGTGCAGATCTTACCCTTTGGTTTGTTCAGGGGCAGATTTCCTTGTACTAAGCTTAAGGTTGTTTTGGTTTTTGTGCCAGGAATCAAACTCGGGACCTTGCACTTGCTGGGCAGGGGTCACTGCTTGTGCCACTGAGCTTATGTCTCCAGCCCTGGTAGTAGGCTTAGGACTCTGTTTTGTTTTTCAGACAGTCTCATTGTATAGCCCAGGCTGGCGTTGAACTCCTGTCTCGACCTCCCAAGTACTGAGATTATAGGTGTTCACCACCACACCCAACTGGCACTCTACCTTTAACAGCCTGAGCTGGAAACTCTGGTATTACATTTGGGAAGCTGCACAGCTCCACGCTACAGCCCTTACCTGCTCTTCTGCTCCAAGTGGGATAGGGTAAAAGTTGAATGAAAAAATCCTGTAGAACTCCGCGAGCCCTTGTTGGGCAAGTGGTGTGCGCGCCACCTGGTGGCTATGGATGGTACTGCAACCTTTCTGATGGTCCTCGTAGGAGAACTTTGGGAATAGGGTACCTACCGGGTCTGCTGGGCAGCAGCTTTACCCAGGGGAAGCAGGGGGTGCAGGTGACATCATTGGGGTCCTCCTGCAAGCTGATACTTTACCTCACTTAATGCACCACAACAGGAGATCCCCACTTAGCAGCACCAAGGCTCAGACATCCCATCTGACACAGCACAGGAAGGCGGGTATGGAACTGGGGGAAAGACCTGATTCTGGCTTCTGAGGTAGTGTCCCCACCTTCCTGAAACCGTGGAGGCTCCACAAGGAGAAAAGCAGCCTGCAGGTCAGATCCCATGCCAGTGTCAGCAGATTTTCCGTGGCACAATTCAGAGATGTTTCTAGCAGCAGGTGGGACAGTGGTACCCAGAAGTACAGACTCTGAGGGCTCATGCTCTTATCCCCACAGGACACCCCTGCTCCTTGAAGTCGCAAAGACCTGAACAGTGCTGACAAGTCCAAAGCAGAAGGGTGGGAGAGCGGCCCTCACCCTCAGCCTGCCTCTCCAAGCCCCATGGCTAAGGCATGAGGAGTTAAGAGCCTAGGCTGGCAGGTGCCTAAGGCCAGGGCAGGGTGGGGCACAAGAGCCCCATGATCCCTGGCACAGTCGCCCACACCTGGGGCACCCAAGACTCGGGGAAAACAGAGATCCGGGGGCCATGATGGGGTCCTGCAGTTTTGCAGTACATTTCCTTCACACGGATCATGGAAAAGGTGCCTTGAGTCTGTTGCCAGGCTGTCACAGAAGCTGGCTGGGAGGATAGAGGAACGCCTGCACCCAGCACAATCAGCGTGGTGTGTGCTGGGCCTGAGTGGAGGCAGGGGTCCCCTGACCCAATAGAAAGGAGGCCTGGAGGTCAGCGTGGCCCAAGGACTGCAAAGGCTGGAGGCTCCACAACAGCTCCTGAGGCTGAGCGAGCCCGCTGACTGGGGGAGGCCAGAGGCCGCTGTTCCTCAGAGCCCTGGCACTGTGACTCGGGGCAGGAGTCTCAGCCTCCAGCCAGGGGACAGAAAGCTGCAGCCAGCTGAGCCTGAGGGAGGGACAGGCAGGGGAAGCTTCCAGGATCCCTAGACCGAAATGGGGGGAGCAAGTCTGAATCTGGGGTCCCTCCTGCCCCCTGCTGCTCTCTGCTCTGCTGCACTGGAAGATTCACCTCCCCCAGCCTCAGTTTCCTCCTCTGGGAGGACAGCTTCACACAGCAGTGAGAATGAAGAGGTATATTTAATAACTGTACTGCCAGGCAGATTTGGGCTCAGGGGTCACACATCCTGACAGTGCACAGGCAGGACAGGTGGCCTCCAGCACTTCTGCCTGGGTTGGCTTGAAACAGCTGTGTCAGGTTCCCGACTTTTCCTGAGCTGTAAGTGCATGTCATACAGGTCCCTTCTTCACAGTGAAGGATTCTTCGGTTTCTGGAATATTCACTGACCTATATCCCCATCACTGTGAGAAATCTAGGACATTTCCATCATCCCCTAAAAGCAAGCCCTTTGCTCACCACCTGCATGGCTGAGACCTGCAACCCTTGCTGCAGAGCTGGAGCCGCACATCCCCTCCCCCACCGGAGATCTTCCTAGATGAGCGCCTGGATCAGGGAGCCAAGGCAGAAAGGCGCCACCCAGGAAAACGCCCTGCCTGGGGGGCTGGGCTATGTTGCGCTCTCGGTTCCTTCTGGGATGGGGAGAAGCAGCACGGGGAGAGTAAGGTGAAGAGGCTGAGGCAGGGCCAGCTAGATAGCTCAGTGGGCTAAAGCACCTGCTTAGGTAGAGCGCAGTGGCCGGGGTTTGATCCCCGGTGTGCTGTGCCAGCCCCGCCCCCAGGGTACACAGAGACAGCGATTCAGACTTGGTGTAGCGTCCCGCACCAGAAATCCCAGCTCTTGGGAAGCTATAAACAGAATCACTAGAGTCCAGTCTGTGTAGGGAGAGACCGTACTAAACACACACACAAAAATAAATAAGGCTGAGGCAAGGGGATCGCAGCAAGTACCAGGCCACCTGGGGATACATAGTTCAAGCAGCTTTTCCCCAAAGAAGCAGGGGGTGCAGGTGACATCAATGGGGCAAATGGAACCCACGTAGCAAATTCCCGTCTCAGAAAATTTAAACAGTAAAGGAGCCTTTTTCAGGCATTCCCGGCAGATCTCTGGAAAGCAGTGACCCTTGGGGATTTGGGTTTCACAGACCTGGGAATTTGAAGTATGAACAGGAAGTAGATCAGCACACAATGCGGGGAGAAGAACAAACCCAACCAAAGGTGTCAGCCACAAACCTTCCCCAGCCCATGTAGCAGCTGAGCACAGGCCTGAAAGCCAGGCCCCCTTCCTTGCTGCCCACTGTAGAGAAAGGGGCTCCTCTAGGCAAGAGCAGGGGCATTTCTCTTCACGATGGGCCCTCAATACAGGCCTAAACAGGCTGCTGCCCACCCAGCTTGGACATGCTGGTTCTCTATTCTTGCTAGTGTAGGGCACTGATGTACTCTACAGCCTTGGGAAGAATCCAGGTAGCAGGGTGGGTGAGGGGCTGCCTAAGTCCTGGGGTCTTAAGACTGTTATCAATGCCTGAGCCTTAGAGGGGCTTCTCCCAGCCCTTTGGGAACCTAGAGAGGCAACGGGAGTAGCGAGGGGGCCAGGAAGCTGCTGAAACCCCAACCCTAGTCCCTTCAGGCTGCCATGGTATGCTACAGATTGGTAGCCTTCGAGAATGGGGTTGGTTTCTGTTTTCAGTGCTGGGATTGAATCCTGAGCCTGAGGTACATAAGGCAAATGCTCCAGCCACTGAGCAACCGCCTGTTCTTGGTATTCTTGTACAGATGAAAGTTAGATGAGATCAGAGCCCTAGACTTACGACCTCATTTAACTCGAGTCACATTCTTGTATGTCTTGTTCCCGATGACAGCCACATTAGGAGTTGAGGGCTTTAACATACTCTATAAAGTCTGGGGAAACAATTCAAACCATAAATGCCTTCAAAACTGCTAAATATGGCTGAGGAGATAGCTCAGTGACTTAAATGCCTGCCTGGCTAGCACAAGGTCCAGAGTTTGGTCCCCAGCACCAAAAAAAAAAAAAACAAAAACAAAAACAAAAAAAAACAAACACCCTACAAAAAATCTTCCATCCTCTCTATGGAAAACACAGATACAGATGTTGGAATTTTTTTTTTTTTTTTAAGTTGGAACTCACAGTGTAAAAAAAAAAAAAGTACCTGGGATTAAAATGGGGAAAAGGTGAATTCTTCAAAAAGGAGCAAATTCATCAACAGGCCACTGATCATCCCCTAACACACACACACACACACACACACACACCCCAAGGCCTGGAAAAGCCCAGAGCTCCTGTGCTTTCTCAGCTCTCACTTCCCAAGAGCAACATTTTCCACCATCCTCCAAATGTGTCAGTTTCTGCCTCAGTCTCCAGCAGTGGGCCGCACGTGGCATGCTGGAAAGGAGCCAGGACGCCGCCCACGCAGGAGCCCAGGTCCGCCAGACACGTCCATATCGGGCTCCGAGACGCCGAGCTGAGCTCTTGCCACCCCTCCGAGACGCCGAGCTGAGCTCTTGCCACCCCTCCAGCTACACGGGCTCACGCTGCTGCATAGCTGTGGGTGGCAACCCCTGTGTGAAAGAGGAACCCAGGAGGCCTGCATAGGCCCAGAGGGTCTTGGGCTTAGCAGGGCTGAGTGACACCTCCTGCAGGCATGGGACAATTCTGCAGCTTTAAAGAGGGAACTTTCAGGGATTATTCACTCCCTGTGGCCCAGGGCGCCTCCACCTAGCAGGGACAGGCAGGGCCTGTCATTACTTTTACTTCCTAGATGATCCTGTGAACTCAAGTTCCCTGGAGAAGCTGGATCTGTTTTGGAGATTTTGCAGGCTGTCTGTCCTTGATTAAAATATGGATAAAGGGCCTGCCCAATGGCTCAGTAGATGAAAGCACTTGCTCAGGCAGAGGCAGGGGCCGGGAGTTCAATCCCCTGGCCTGCCATGCCAGCCCTGCCCCTGGGGTGTGCTGAGGCACAAATGAGACTGGGCACAAATGAGCCTGGGCATGGCGGCACGCACCTGTAGTCCCAGTACTTGGGAGGCTGAAAACAGGAAGATCAATCTGAGTCTAGTCTAGGTAGTGAGACTCTGCACACCTGTACTGAATACATAAAAAAGTGAAATAAAATATCGTGGAGGAATCAAAAGTATCTTGGGCTATAGCTTTTTATTTTATTTTTGTCTTTTTGAGACAGGGTCTCCCTACGTAGTTTAGGCTGTTCTTGTGTAGCCCAGGCTGGTTTCAAACTCTCAACAATCCTGCCTCAGCTTCTTGAGTGTGTGATTACAGGCATGATCCACCATGTCCAATTTTATAGCTTTTTATCTATTCATTTGTTTTTGATACCAGGATCAAAATTAGGACCTTGCATTTGCTAGGCCAACACTTATGTCACTGAGCTATCTCTCTAGTCCTGACAGCATTTTAAAATAAATTATCTATCTATCTACCTGAGATAGGGTCTTACTAAATCTCTAAATTCTTTAGCCTGGGCTTGAGTTTGTAATCTTCTCTCTTTAGCCTCCCAATGCTGAGATTGTAAGTATGTACACACACGCACACGCACATGCACATGCACACACACGCGCACTCAATTACTCAATTACTGTCACTGATCTAATATTATATCTGACCTAATATTCTTGTGACTAATAGATAAATTGAATGTGCCACCAAATTAGCAGACTGATAACCCTTCCAACCCTGAAGCTGAGTACATCATAAGCAAATACCCAGTGGCTGGGGATGCGTCTGTGGTTGGGTACTGTCTTAGTGTGTATCAGGGCTGGCTTCAACCCCCACCCCAGCACTGGCAAAGGAAAAATGGATTTTCCCTGTTGTGTTGTAGCCAGCCTAGCTAATGTTCCCACTAACAGAAAGTCTTTACATTCTTTATTGTCATGTAACCTTGTCCACAGTGGATCATGGGTCATGGGCACTCGTATTTGGCTCAGAATAAACTTTTATTTCTTTTTTCTTTAACTTTATTTATGTATGTTATGGCCAGCTCAGCCTGCCCTGTGGGCAGGGCTGGCTCAGCATATGGTGCCGGGGATCAAGCCGCGGTCCCTGTGGTTGCCTAAGCTTGCCTAAGCAGACTCCTTAGACCGCTGAGCTATCTCGCTGGCCTCAACTTTTATTTCTTAAAAATAGAGATGTTTTATGTTGGAAGCCTTAAAAGTGCCACCTTCTGCGCTTAAGTTGGCCCAGCACTCCCTCGTGTACCAATTAGCGGCAGTCGGTGGCATCCCAGGGTCTCTTGACCTGTGCCCCTCCCCCAAGTTCATCCTCCATGCAACGGCTTTGGGGAACTCTCTGGACCGTCACACACTCCCCCTTCTCAAACGCACTCTCCTAGCCCCATGGCTACCACAGTATGAAGCCCAGCCGCAAGCAGGGCCCTGCCTGGACTCCTCCTACTCCCTCTGGGCTCACCTGGAAGCGTGTCTGCCTCGCTGTCCAGGGCCCAGGGGCAACTCTCTCTCAGTTTCCCACGTCCTCCTCTGTCTTCCAGGCTGGGTTGGCATCTGTACACTCAGGGCTGGAGAAAGCAAAGGCCAGTGAGGTACAGAAAGACAATGGCGAGGCCTTAATGGAGCAGGGATTTGGGCGCTCAGCAAAGACTTCTGAGAGGAAAGGGCTTTTAAGCAAAGCCTTCAGGTATAGTTTGGGTTTGGCCTGCGTGTATTCCAGGAAGCATCTCTGGGCTACAGGAAGGGTCTACTTTGACTAGAGGCCACACAGAGGGAGAGTGCCATTATAAGAAGCAGCTATGTTAGATAGACCATAGTAATATGCAGTCAGAGAGTGATCAGGTCCTCTAGGACGTCAGCACCAGAATACAGACGTCAGAACTGTGGCTGGAAGCAAATCTGGAGAGCCAAGGCCTGGGGGCCTCCCTAGGGATACACAGTAGCTCAAGAGCAATTTGTTTATACCTTGTGTTGTAACTGGCAACACATGGGTCAGAGGCCCCAGGGAGGCATCAAGCCCACAGGTGGGCGAGCTCTACATCCAGACCCACACTCCCCTCCTGTCCCAACTACGCTTTTGACCTTTTCCTATACACCCTTGCTATGTGACTCGTTTCCCTACTAGATCAATATTAGCTTAGTGGCTCTACTTGTAATCGTATAGGTTGATTATACTCTGACCACACTATACTCACGTTGTAATTTTGGCGTATAAATTATCCGAACAAAGGGATTTGGTGACCAGCACACTCAGCACCCCTCCTGGAAATCCAAGAGCAATTTTTCTTCCCCTCATTTCCAATAAAACTCTCTTAGCTTCTTCCCTTGCTTCGAAACTTTATGTCTTGAGGTCGCAAAACCACAGACTCAACACCTCTGACATCTAACCGGTTGCAGGTTATATTTTTCCTGTATTATTTTGGAGGCCCCATCGAGATCATGGGGAGGAGGTAAGAGCCGGCTTTTACTTCATGGCACCCCTACATATTCTAACTGGACCCTACCTGATGACTCATTCAGGCATTGAAGACTTGTCAGCTAAGTGTGATGGCACACACCCATAATGCCAACACTGGGGAAGCTGACGTAGGAGCACTGCCACAAGTTTCAGGTCAGCCTGGGTTGCACGATGATTTTAAGGCCAGCCTGAATTTTAGAGTGCAATCCTGCCTCAAGCATTCATACCTGCAACCAAGGAGCTGGGTCCCACACAGAGGGACACAGTGGTAAGCCCCACACAGGCAGCTGGCTCACTCAGCAAGACACTGTGCTTCAGAATCATTTCCAAGCCAGTGTTATGCTGCTTCTACCTCAGTCTACAGAAACAGTTTATACTTCTGTCTACCAAAACCTCTGGGCCACCAAGTTTGTGATCCATTCCTGTTTGGTGACTACCAGCTCTGTACGTGCCTGGGCATAACTTTCTTTTCTATTCTTCAGGAGTAAAATGTTTCTTTCCACCATCCTCACCAACAGGCCTCCAGGCCTCCAGGTCCTCATCCGCCACTGCTGCACTGCTGGAGAGAACGTCCTGAAATTCTCATTGGTTTGCACACAGGCTCTGAGGCATGGCTGAGGCCCCAGGGCGGGTTTTGGCAGCTCTCCCCTGTGAGCACGGCTGCTATCAGTGCCAGAGAGCAGTGATGTGCGACTCTGTGTGTCGCAGTTACTTTTGTTGCTAAGACGAAATCCTGACACCCAAAATAAAGACAGAAAGGTTTAACATCATTCACAGCCTTTAGAGGTTTCATTCAATAGTTGCCTCACTCTGAGGCACAGTGACACAGGAGAGGAGAAATAACTGATGGAAGGTAGAAGGCAGCAAAGCAGCAAGCAAGTGACAATGCCCTCTTTCTGTCCCTTGTATTCTATCCAGGCTATGCACCCTTAGGGAAGGTAACACTGACTCCCAGGGTAGGGCGACCTTAATGTTACATTCTACCATGAATCAACCCCAGCATCACACACTCTAGATCCAGCCACTTCCAAAAACTCCACCAATGACTCCACGAGGCTTTGGGGGGGACATCTAGCTACAACTGATAACATTTTATAATAAATTTGGTACAGGGTCTCACTATGCAGCTCAGGCTCATAGTGATCCTCCTGTTTTCAGCCTCCCCCAGTGCTGGGATTAAGGCGTGCACCACCAGGCCCAGACTCGGTGGCCAGCTCAGCATGTCTGGGGCAGAGCTGGCACCGTATGTGGTGTGGGGAATCAATAAATCTTTATTTTCCCTTTCTAATAGGAAGTTCTTGAATCTCTAGCAAAATGAGGGCAGATCTATTAGGGCACCAAAGATAGGCAGCCTGTATACACCACATCATCTCCTCCCCAGGTCAGAAGGGAGTCAGAATTCAAGCTCATTGAGAAGGATAAGGGTTTGGCTGACCTGAGGCCTGATCAAGGTTCTCTCATGGGATCAGAAAAATAGGCCTCCATCCTGAGACACAAGGGGACAGAACTGAACTCTTGCTAACACCAGAGAGAGCTGCTCCCACAAGCACAGTATCTAGTGTCTCCCCAGAGCCTCATGTTCATGTGTAGTTTTTTCCAGTATTAGGAATCAAACTCAGGACCTTGTGCTTGCCAGGCAGACGCTTATGCCACTAAGCTATATCCCCAGCCTATAAGTAGGATTTTTTAAGGCAAAGTCTCACTGTGCAGTTTGGGCTGGTCTTGTGCTCACTTTTGTCACCCCCAGGCTGGTTTTGAACTTGCAGAGATCTTCCTAGCCCAACCTCCCGAGTGCTGGGATTACAGGTGTGCCTACCATGCCACTCCAGGCCTAGATAGCACACCTGTGGATCTGGGGTGGAGACCACACAATATGTGGGGCTGGGGATCAGAATTGAACTCGGGTCCTTGGTAGGTGCTTATGCCTCTGAACTATCTCTCTGCCCCTCTCCCCCCATGTGTAGGGTTTTTAAGAGCTGCCTAGATCTAGTGTGTGTGATACTGTGATTAATACTGGGATTAAGGGTATATGGCATTTTCTTTCAGTAATGAGAAACACAGCTAAGACATGTATGCATATTTATGAGCCCAAAGAATATAGCTTGAAAAGAAAAAGAATATAGCTTAAAGGAGCACCTTGAATCTGCCCTTCAATTCCTCTCCCTGTCCCTGTCCCTTTCCTGCTTTTTCCTCTGTCTCTGCAAGTTAAAAAGCAGTAGATCAGTCTTTGGCTATTGGTTTAATTTCCTGTCTGGCAATACTGTTGGAGTTAATTGTGGCTTTGGCCCTTGGAGGCATGTTTTGCCAAGAACTAAAGATCCACCTGGGACAAAAAAAATGTTTTTTAACTTACTTTTTTTTTTTTTCGTACCAGGAATCAAATTCAGAACCTTGCACTTGCCAGGCAGGTACTTGCGCCACTGAGCTATGTTCCAGGCCAACTGACTTTGATTTTTTATGCAGCTGGGAGTTGTGATCCTCCTATCCCAGCATCCCCAACTCTGTAGCTAACAGGCTTGCGCCACCAAACCAGCTTCAGGGGTGACTCAGAATGTAGTATCAGGAGCCGGGTGTGGTGGCACATGCCTGTAATCCCAGCCCTTGGGAGGCTGAGACAGGAGGATCAGTGGGAGTTTGAGACCAGCCTGGGCTACAAAAGTGAGCTCAAGGCCATCCAGAGACCTTCCATAGTGAGACAGTAATGGAACAGCCAGGCAATGCAGCCAAATTCATACAGTGTATCAACTACCAGGCATCCCACCAAGTTGACACAATGTATTATCAGCCACTACAATCCACCCCTTATCACCTTGGCAACTGGACATATTTCTTTAAATCAGTCTCCGGATACAGAGATATACATATAATTGCACCAAACATTGTTATAACTATATTATCCTATATATAAACAAATGCACTAATACCTTCAACATTGACATAGGTTAATCCTTAAGAACTGGCACTAAATCTATCCATATTATATTATAATACAACTAAATACAAAAAGAAAAAAAAAAAGATTGTAGTATCAGGGATTGAATCCCAGTCCTTGTGTTTGCCAGGCAGGGGCTTATGCCGCTTATGCTGCCAAATTATTCCCCAGCCCTTCTTTTTCTTTCTTTCTTTCTTTTCTTTTCTTTCTTTCTTTCCTTTTTTCTTTTCTTTTATTTCTTCTTTTTTTTTTTTTTTTTTTTTTTTTTTTTTTTTTTTTTTTTTTTTTTTTTTTTTTTTTTTTTTTTTTTTTTTTTTTTTTTTTTTTTTTTTTTTTTTTGTCTTTTTGAGACAGGGTCTTGCTATGCAGTTCAGGCTGGCCTTGAGCTCACTTTTGTAGCCCAGGATAGTCTCAAACTTGCACTGATCCTCCTGCCTCAGCCTCCCGAGTGCTGGGATTACAGGCGTGTGCTACTACCCCCAGCTCCTTATTTTTCATTTTGGTACAGGATCTCACTCTGTAGTCTAGGCTGACCTTCAACCTACTATGTAGCCTAGGCTGGGCTTGAGCCTGCAGCAGTCCTCCTGCCTCAGCCTCCTGGGTGCTGGGATTACAGACATGGGCCACCACGCCCAGCAAAATTTGGGTCTCATAGTCTCTGCCCTTCTGACCAGGATTGAGTTCTTGTGCCTTGCACAGAGACAACACTCCTGTCCCTTCTCTATTTTCTTTTTCCTGAAAAATAATGCAACTTATAATAAATTCTTTTTTCTGAAGCTACCAGATTCTTGGACCCTCAAGTGACCAGGCATCTGTGGATCTGTCCAGCATGGTGAATCACTCTCTCTAATCCTAAAGTATCTGATTCCAGAGTAAAGCTGACTTTCATCTTCCTTCTAACTTATCCCTGGGTCCTATTCACAGAAAACTGGCCCTCATTTAATCATTCAGCTCTCGAAGAAGAATGAAAACAATTTAGCTCAAGTTCACCTTTCTTCCCTTAGACAAGACTGACAATGAGGAAATATCTCTATTCCTTTGACTTCTTCCTCCCTCTCAAGAATGCACTCATGCAGGGAAGAGTGGTTTCTATAACACAGATGAGTTCATTGATAAAATTTAAAAAAACGTTCCTTGGGACTGCTACAAGCTTAGTGACAGTTTTAAGCGGAAACAGGTATGAAGGCATTGCCACAGCCCCAGAGCCCCCAGAGGACCGCCTCTTCGGTGCCTCAGTTTCTCTCCAAAGCATGTCACCAGGCCAGCACCTGTGAAAAGCCTATGGTTAAACATGACCCAAAGAGTCACAAGATCACAAAAAGGAGAGCCCAGGTACCCGGTGCAAGCAGATAAATTTGTTTGGGGTCACTTCCTCGAGCACCCCAGTTTGCTGCTGGTGCTGCTGGATGGAATCAAATCTAAGGGGTGCTTTAGGGAGAAAACATGCAGGAAGAGACGGGGTGCTTTCCCTTTCCTTGTTTCTTTTCTTTTCTTTTTTTTTTGGTGGGACCAGCGTTCAAACTCACGACCTTGCACTTGCCCAGCAGGCACTTGTGCCTCGGAGCTATCTCCACAGCCCCCTCTCCTTGTTTCTTTTCAAGATAAAAAAAAAAAAAAAAAACTTCCACAGGTGGACAGCTGTCCCAGGGCAGATCCTTGGCCGGTCTTCTCCCGCCTTTTGGAATGTGTATTTAGCTCCTGAAAAGTATCGCTTCTTTTCTTTCTATACATAAACCTGGCCTGAGCATCCCCTAAACATAGAATAGTTACAGTTACCTACTACATCTGTTCCTTTAGAAGGAATAGGAACAGGTAGCTATCAAAATAGCTTTTTGATCACTGTGCTATCAAACAAGTGTAATTATCAACACAGAGGGCCCTGAAAAGCCTCTGTAGTTATTCTAAAATTAAAATAAACTATCAGCATGGAGCCCTTCTTAAAAAGTCGGGCTACAGGTTGTTCTGTCAGGGTTTTACTAGAGGAACAGACATAACACAAGATGTGCCCGTCCCACAGTCAGAAGAGGAAGTATGCCGAGAGCGTCTGCACACTGCCAACTGAAGGATTCAGTCCCAAGGCTTTTATACTCACGGCAGAGTTCCATCCCTAACGGTCTCTACTGGTTTTTTTTTTTACTGGTTTCTAACAGTCTCTCTAACGGTCAGCTGTTGTGTCTGCAACAGAAGAATCTTTACTACAGAAAGCTGAAGGATCCAATCTGGAGGCTGAGGAATCTGTGCAGGAAACCAGGAGATAAAGTCCAAGCTGAGTTATTCTGGGGCAGGGCCCTCATGGCTCACAGTGTAAAACTGCCAGGCAGTGCAGCCAAATTGATAAAATGTATTGACCACCAGGCATCTTGCCAAGTTGACACAATGTATCGACCACTACAATCCACCCCTTGTCAACTTGGCAACTGGACATATTTCTT